>JAIPRL010004984.1:0-34774 GCA_025469235.1 Pemphigus obesinymphae
TAGGGTCAGAGTAGGGGTACATCAGGGTTCAGCTTTGAGTCCTTACTTATTTTCCCTGGTAATGGATGAGATAACAAAGGATATACAGGGGGAGGTACCATGGTGCATGTTGTTTGCAGATGATATATTACTGATAGGAGAAAGTCCTGAGGAAGCGAATGGTAGTCTTGAAGAGTGGAGGGAAGCTCTGGAAAGTAAAGGACTAAGGATTAGTAGGAGTAAAACAGAATATATAGAGTATGATTTTGGTGAAAGGGAACACAGAGGGAATAGAAAAAGACTAGAAATAAAGTTAAGTGGGGATGTGGTGGGAGAAGTGGAGAGGTTCAAGTGTTTAGGGGCCGTTATACAGAAAGTTGGGGGTTTAGAAGAGGATATGAAACACAGGATTAAGTGTGGATGGACAAAGTGAAGAGAAGCGTCAGGTATTCTGTGTGATAAAAGAATACCTATTAGGTTAAAAGGTAAATTTTATAAGGCAGTGGTGAGACCTGCAATGATGTATGGAACGGAATGTTGGGCAGTAGGTAGATAGATAGAACAGAGAATGAGTGTAGTTGAGATGAGAATGTTAAGGTGGATGAGTGGAGTTACTAGAGAGGATAAAATAAGGAATGAGTATATCAGAGGTAGTATAGGGGTAGCTTTGGTAGTAGACAAAATGAGGGAGAATAGATTAAGATGGCTCGGGCATGTATTAAGGAGGGATGAGACTGAGGCAGTAAGATTAGTAAGGGAAATGCGTGTTGTTGTAAAAGGGGGAGGGGAAGACCGAAAAAGTGATGGAGGGATGTAATGGCGAGTGATATGAGGAAGGTGGGAGTAAGTGAAGAAGATGCGGGAAATAGAGTTATGTGGAAGTGTAGGACCAGGGTGGCCGACTCCAAATAGTTGGGAGAGAAGGCGAAGGAGAAGAAGAAGACATATTTAAATTTTTAAAATAACATTATTGTCCAACTAAATTTAATTGAAAACAAAAAAGATAATGTAATTTATAGATACAATATAAATATCATGTATTTTTACACAAATTAAATCTACATTGACGACTGATGGAAAAATAATAAAATTAAAAAATGTGATTGAACTTTAAAAAACTATTTTGAATAATAAATTAAGAAAACTTATAAAAAAAATTAAAAATTCTGTATTAAATACTTTAAAAAGTATTTAAAAATATTTGGAATCATTTAAAACTATTCTGAATAAATTATTAGGAATACAGAATACTATACCAAAGTCTATATAATATTAAATCTATTGTACACAATAATTTAACTATAATCACATTATAATTCTTAACTTTGAACTATGAAATAAACCATAATGGCTTATCTGATTTTAGAATATATATATATATATATGTTTGTTTATTAAATTATAATCTGTGAGATTTGACATTTTAATTTCTAATAAAATAATAAAACACGAGTATAAAATATAAAAGTATTTAAGATACATAACACCATATAAAAGTATTTGAATAAAGTATATTACAATAAAGTATACTCAAAAAAGTATTTGAATACCAATATTCAAATACTCAACAACTCTGGTATTTACTATAAAAGCTTATTTTAGATATGTTTAATTCTATCAAAAGTACAAATAGACACATACATTTCGCTGCCCCCCTCCGTTTTGAATTTTGGGGTTCAGACAAAGTACATTTTTAGTTTGTAATTATATATTATTATAATGATGGACAATGCGACATCGTGTCATAAACAATATTTATAATATTACATATATAATTTATATAATTTTTATCAACAAAACGTTCAGGCATTTTGTTTTTAATTATTATTAATTGTATTGTGTTAATTTTTTTTTGTTTTTGGTGAATTTAGTCTATTTAACTAGTTAATTTTATCTGTATAATTATAAAAGTTTAAAACGTATAGTTGTTAAGGTAAGTCTAAAAACACTATTGTTATTTTAACTGCTATAACACTTTTAATAACTATTTAGAAATAAATATATAAAAAACTGTGTATATGCAAAACAATGTTAAAAAAAATATATTCATAAATCAAATATTATATATTTGAGTTAGTTTATAAGTATTTAAAACCTATAGATTTATTATAATAATGGATGGGGGGTGTAGAAGGCTTTGCCCGCCCACGGGTTACCTTATAATTAATTATTTCACCCCCCCCCCCTTAAACAATTTCTAAATACGCGGCTGGAAGATATGGAAGATATACTAGGGCCAAACATATCTGCCACTGATATAAGCATGGTCCCAAAGCAATGGTTAGTGCTATATTCCTAAAAAAATATTTCATAGGTATAGATATAGATACAGATATATAAATATTATATTATATAGGTACTAGTTATATAAGAATATTTATAAATCTGTGGTACCTATTGGAAATTGTAATATGTTATTGGTATGAGTAATATTTACCTGAAAGGTTGTTTCCATTTTGCCTACGAGTAAATTTAACAAGTAAACTATACATTTTTTTGAAAACTAAATCTAGGTATATGTAAATTCATATTCAGTTAAAATGTCATAGTAATTAAGTTTATCATAGAACACGATCTATGATCTATATGATAAATATATTTCATATGATCTAGGTATGGTCTTTGACGATCAATATAACTTAATTCATCAATAAACTAGAACAAATTATGATTATTATTCATTTTAAATTAATATTATCATATAAAACAAAATAAATGCATAGTACACATATTTATTTGTAAGCGAAAATGCCGAATAATTCCAACTGATAAAAAAATACCGCTTTTATCACAATAATAATATTCGTAAAATCCACAAATACATTATATTTTCTGTGCCTAAACCATGTATTCTTCCTGATAGTAACTTTAACATGCACTAACACCAGCCGCTAAATAAAGTTCCCGCTAACTATGAGTTAGCGGAACATTTCACGTAACAGAACATTGTAATAATGAAATATTTAAAAGTAGCAGCTAAATGTGTCCGCTACGTTAGTAGAATGTTTAGCGGGACATTGTAATAATGGCTCTAAAACGTGTTCCCCTAAACAGATCTAACTATCAAAATGAATTTAATATAATTTATGATATAAGGATTAATAATATTTTTGATATAAACACAATCAAGAAAATGTACAAGTTATATTACATACATATTTTATTGTAGCATTCATATACTACCTAGTAATAATTAAATTAATTATTGTCCTATGAAATACTTTAACTTTATATCACGTAAATTTGTAAATATGTCGAAGAATAAGGTTTGGCAATTATTCGCCAATCTTTGTTAGTTAGGCACAGTATAACTTTGTTGAAGTTACACTCAAGAGTTGCAAATTAGGTACATCCTTTCTGGAAACAAAATCTTCCAGAAACTATAGGTAGATGAATCTCTTCGGTACCTATCTAAATCAAGTCCTTTTCTTCTATGGACATTTTACCATTGCCAAGAAGAAGTAGCCATGCGACGAATTTTCCACCCTCTTCTATAAGCATATTACCTATGAGAGCGAATTTTTCCATTAGCTACCAGACAGTATTGGACTTGATGGTAACATTGATCAGCTCTCATTTCATGTCGAACAATAAGTAGAATTTATCTTAAGTCACCACCAAATAAAATTGATTTATGCTAATTGGAATATTTTTACGTATAATGACTTTTAACAGACGGTCAATTACGTTCAATTGAAAATCCTGGGTATATTAGTCATTCCACAGGACACAACACAGGAACAAAACTACAATATTTAATGATATATCAAATATTACTATCTATCACTAATCCTATCCGGACCGATTGGACCAAATGTATTATGCCTTTGCCGACCGGTGTATTATCGGTTGAAAGTATGATTCAGATATATAGGATTGTATAAATAAATGCTTTATGGACTATATAAATATGTGAAATCTATTTCACTTAAACTACTTTCAAACATTAAAGAAAACTTAAAATTATGTTAGTGCCTACCCAAAAAAACAAAGTACAAAGTAATAGTTAACGAAAAGTAAAAAAAAAAAACAAACAAATAATACATAATCACAACCGACCTGGACCCTCGATGTTTGATATGGCTACTCCTCAGACGACGCTGGATCCCGGTATGTCTCGCCACCATACGGCGTAAACCGATTGTCTTACAAGCATATATGACAGAAAATAATTATGTTGAACCGACGACGACGAACTCAGCACTTATGGCTGTCCAATATGGTCGCGTAATATTGCACACCCGCGTGTGCAACGTTTAAAAAAAAACAAAGGAAAGAATGGCCGACCGGCGACGACACCGTATCAATTGCATAAACAAATGACGGATGACGGCGACCAAACAAACACATCGGACAAGTTCATTATAATTTGCTCGGACTCACGCCAACGAACGACGGGCACAATCCTAATTGTAGTGACGATGTTCGACACGCAGTAAAAATACCGAAAACGACCGCCGGTAGGTACACAACATAAAACTTGGAGGCAGCGCTAACCGATAACAATAATGGTTTGGTATTTCATGATACAGGTATTGTCGACTTCATTAAGTCTGAAATACTCGGTCAGTTTAGTTCTCGGTGACGTACCCATTCAACTCGTTGCCGTAATTGGCCATCTCTAAAAACAAAATTATGCATTAGTCCATCGAAGGATTATATAATTAATTTCTACATAGAAAACATAAATCGTCTCCAGACCGATTCCGGCGCACTTATGTATCTGCCGTCAATAAATTTCTGAATGTCGTCGGCCAAACGCATGCTTAAATTGGCTGCATCTTGACATTTATATACGTAGTTACATGATGCTTTTGATTACCATAAACACTTCTGTTGATGTTGCGTGTTGTATTTCAGTAGAAGGTATGGGTTATATAGCACTAAACCTTCGTTTCCGATAACTCTACCTTTGACCCATGTCGTAGAATCACTGCAACGTTAGTAAGTGGAACATCCTCCTTTGCTTAGTTTCTTCGACGTACACTTTTGGTTAGTTTTCGTAGCACTTCCCATTCGACATTCAAGGGCTCTTTTGATAGTGTAGTCTATAATTTCATGTATAAATTTGAAATTTCAGCACAAATTAATTGATTGACTAAATTGGCATTTCACAGTTTTTAATTTGCTTGTAGGATTAATAGTATATGCGCATATACGAGTAGTAATCCTCGTTTTTGAAATTCCACAATGTAAACAAGAGCTTAAGGTGTTAATAAAGATACTGTGTTTTTAATACAAAATCACACTCACAATTGATTATTACAATTAAAAGTTGTAATAATAATAATAATAATAAAACAACAAATAATATTGTCGCGGTTACCTATATTTTTCTTCTATAGGATTTTGATCTAAACTCGAAGCCATGGAAAAAAATATGGTGAATTTTATATTTTATACATAAGACACATGTCACATAGCAATACGTAATACTATAGTTTGTATTGTACATATAAAATAAATAAAACTATCATAATTTACATATCAGTCGAATTTTGAATTAAATATACGTAAATAATATTTTAACACAAAATTCTAAAATCAATTATAACACAAATTACCTAATTTAACTCAACATAAGGACTACAAAAATGATGAGATCATCACAAACGTAATTATTAGATTTTAATCGTTAATAATAAATAATAATACATGCACTCAAATTAATTAATAATTGTCGTCGTAATTTCTAGTAAATTATTTGGGTTCCTCAAAGAAGCGAGAAACACAATAATATTAACGAGAAGTTGTATGAATTCATCTAAATTTCCAAAAACTGTTCCAAGAGCACCAAGTCAGTTTAACCCATCAAGATCAACGAAACAAATAAATATTTTCGTAGCAAAAAATCCACCGAGCTTTAAAATGACTTACAGTAACACGGCGAAGAAAAAAACCAATTCTGTAGCTAACAAAGATGTGAAAATTGAGAATAACATCAAACCAGGAAATGATATTAATTGTGGTTCAATGGAGTTAGAAAAATTGTTAACGAAAAAACTTGCAGCTGGCGTTACTTTTAAGCCAAGTGATATACCCGCCCCTGAAAAAAATTTTATTGAGGTTCCCAAATCTAGTAAGTACAAGCATATCATTAATCCGATTGTAGAATCAAAACCAACTAATACGATCTATCAAAATGTCGAATCAAAAATGGCATGTCCACCGAAGACGTCTATTAAACCGATTGAATCAAAGGCAGTATATCCACCAAAGCCGGCCGTTAAACCTGTTGAGTCCAATAAGGCATGTTCACTGAAGACACTCGCTAAATTTGTTGAGTCAAATACGCAATGTCTACCGAAGTCAATTCCTAAACCAGTTGAGTCTAAGACAGAATGTTCACCAAAGACGCCCCTTAAACCTGTTAAGTCAAAAACAACGTGTCCACCAATGACACCCACTGAACCTATAAAATCAAAACCGGTATGTATTCCAAAAACATTGGCAAAATCCGTCGAATTAAAGCCCACATGCGATTCAAAAACATTGATAAAATCTATTGATTCAAAACCAGCTTGTGTTCCAAAAAATTCTGCACAACCCATTGAGTCCAATATGATATGTCCATCAAAAACACCCGTTAAACCTGTTGAGTCTAAGATGCAATGTCTATCAAAAACGCCCACTAAACATGTTGAATCCAAAATGGTATGTCCACCAAAAACACCCTCTAGTCTTGTTGAGTCCAAGGTGGCATGCACATCAAAGACACCTATTAAATCTGTCGAGTCCAAGGAGCAATGTTCACCGAAGACCCCCACTAAGCCGGTTAAATCCATGATAGAATGTCTACCAAAGACACCCCTTAAATCTGTTGAGTCCAAGACAACGTGTCCATCAATGACACCTACTAAACCCATCAAATCAAAGCCGGTATGTAAATGTATTCCAAAAACATTGGCGAAACCCGTAGAGTTAAAGCCCACATGTGATTCAAAGACATTGATAAAATCTGTTGATTCAAAACCGGCATGTATTCCAAAGAGTACAGCAAAACCCATTGAGTCCAAGATGGGATATCCATCAAAGACACCCACTAAACCTCTTGAGTCCAAGAAAGTATGTTCACCGAAGACGCCCGCTAAACCGGTTCAGTCTAAAATTTTACGTCCACCGATGGCGCCTGCTAAACTAACAGAATCCAAGACGGCATGTTTACCAAATGTTCCCATTAAACCTGTTGAGTTAAAGACAAGTCTACCAAAGAAATCTGCAGAGCCCGCTGAGTTAAAAATAGTAAGTTCACAAAGGAGGTCCGCAAAAAAAGTCAAGCCTAAGATTAAAGGTCTGTCACAGTCGGTGAAACCAGTCAAGGCAAAGATTAAAAGTCTACCACAGTCTAAAAATAAAACCAAGCCAAAGATCAAATGTCTACCACAGTCGGCGAAACAAGTGAAGTCAAAGATTGAAAGTCTACCACAGTCTGTAAAAAAGGCAAAGCAAATGATCGAAGATCTACCACAGTCTTCAAAAGCCATTAAAGATAAAGTAATGAAATACAAAGCAGAAGGCATGAAAAATATCAGTGGTAGTTATGACTATCTAGACATTCTACAAAAAATCATAGCGACTTCCACAGAAAAATTAAAATTATTTATCGTGAATCTATTCATTAAGAAAAAATAAGCATTTCATTTTTATGGGGACATCACACTCGTATAACATAATGTTGTTGTCTCGATCTGTATAACGAGTAATATAGCAACATTTTATTACTTAAATTTATAATTGTGAAGTTTAGGTTAAATATAGACCTACAAGAAAATTTAAAGACCTCATAATAGTTATCTTGTAGCAGTTTGGATAAAATATTGTTTTAACTTAAAATGTTGTAATTTCTTTTGTCGGATGATATCTTACTGCAATAAGGCTAAATTATGTCCTGCCTTGGTAATTTTAAATTTAACTTAAACTCTATAACTTTTAGTCTATAAAGTGTGTTTTGTTTACTGCTCGTTGACGGACGGAGACAGAAAATACTAGTGTGAACGTCTCATCGTAGCAAGATAAACGAAGACGTTCGTCCCTTATGTGATTACTCGGCTGTTTATGATATTTGCACTCCGATAAAGCAAAAATAAACATATTTATATTATACCTTATATGAACTCGTTTGCATACATTTAAACCATGAAGTGTATTATATATGCAAGTATGAGTTCCTGCGTAATACCGTAAAAATTACTGTTAATGGTTCAGTAATTAAAGACAATACATTTAAGGGAAACGTCAACAGATATTTATTAAGGGAGAGGTATATCAAATAATGCAATTTATATTTTATATACATATTTTGAAATAATATGTTCCATCTAATAGTTGCCTGTACTTAGGAAATGCTTGTTCCACACTAACTTTTTTTTAATTCTATAGGAGCAATACCTAGTCACAGAAGAATCGGATTACCCAAAATATCGATAATTCTCAAAATACGGCGAACGAAGACACTATGACATGCCATTTGCTATCAAACGTTTCAGTGTCCCAGTGTATTTTAGAAAGAAAATTTTATACATTCTAACGGACGGTCACAGTGTTATCAACGTTCCCGTGTGAAATATATATATATATATATACAGTCTTGTAAAAGATACTTTAAACATTTTATTTAAATAGAAATACAAATACATCAACAAAATGTATTTACAACATATTTCAAATACTTTAAAAAAAAAGTAATTAAGAACAATTACAGATACTTGGTGTGTAATTAAATACAAATATAAATACTTAATTGAACGGCTATAAATACTTTTTTTAAATAACCGCATTATTTTATTTTATTCTTTATAGGGCTTGTTCCACTCTACAAAGTCTTAGGAATTATTTGATGTGATAAATAATTAATAAAATAATAGATATTAAAATTATCACAAAAATTCCAATCATAACTCTTATAATATTTAAATATTAATATTGACTAATTTTTTCAACTTTATCATAGTATTTTAACATGTTTATATTTATAATTTAAAGTGTAGAGAAGTCCCTCCAAAATTTTAGTTTAATAGGTAAACAATAGTATAAAAATTTGAATATAGTTATCCGTTATTTAGATAATCATAAAAGAGAAGCATCCATACACATTATAGATATACGCATAGTGTATCACATTCATTAATTAATGGTTTATTAGACATGGCATGTATAAGATACAGTTCAACAATTCTAGGTTTGAAATAACACCCCATAGATTTTAGTTATTTGGTAATTTTGCAAAAGTTTTAAATATAAAACAATTTTAATTCTATCCAAAAAATTATAAAAATAAATCAATACTATCAGTCTCTGAGGAATAAATTCTCAAAAAATTGTACAAAAGTAATAAGGGCTGTTTATAGTTTAGTATGTAATGTAATCTTGGAATATTCTGTGTTTACAATTTATTTTGGGATATTCTTTTTAATGTTTATCATCCAAGATGGATGTTAAAAAAAAATCTATTTTTATTAATAATATGTACATAAATAAAATAAATAAATTGTAATAATATAATATATTAGTCTTTGGTCAACAATTTCAATATATTGAATATTGATATTATGTTGAAAAATTTTAAAATTAATACTTTATAATTTATTTTATTGTATGAATTTTTATTTAGAAGTATTCAAATAAAAATACCTATGAAATATTATTTCAAATACTTTATTTAAAATGTATTTAAAAAATATTCCAAAATAATATAAAAGTATTTAAATATATTTACCTACTCTCAAATACTTTACAAGACTTTATATATATATATAGAAATTCATAAATATACACTGAAAACAACATATCTCTATAATATTAAAGAAACAATTTTTTAATTGAATAATAAAAAAATAAATAAGTTAATTTTAGTCCGGCACATAGCCAAGGGGCTCCTTTAGAAAAGACAGTATCCTCGAATTGGTCTCATCTGTGTTTTAAGTCTTTTACATTACTTACAGAAACTACACTACACTACACTAGCCTGCAGAAAAAATAAACATAGATATTTATAACTTATGAGCTACACTCAGGGTGGAGCAATATTTTAGATACAATTGTATCTTGTATCTTATATCGCAACACTTCTTAGTCTATGTATTGAGTATTTCATAAAATTGTTTTCAAAAAATGTTACTAAATACATTACAAAAATACTTTGAAACAATGATTTTTTTTTTAATTAAAATAAGTATTAACAATTATTACCTTACTAAGTAGGTACTATTATTAGGAATAGTAGTTAGTACCACAGAATATAACCTAATAGTAGAAGAATAGATATAAACAAATAAAACCTTAGATTAATAGTACCAAGTACACATATTTAAGAGGCATATTTATAAATTTTTAAAGAGGGGAGGAAATATGAGATTATTTTTCAATAACGAAACCGTTTATAATTTTATAAATCGAAGTAGTCGAAGTAGTAATGTTTAAAAATAGATATCGGAAAATTTAAATAAAAATTTATAATAGAAAGGTTGCCATATGTTGACTTCCCTTCCTATAAAAATGACACTGCTAATATTAAGTTTATACATAATTTTTTTTATCTTTATTGTTATAGTGTTCTAGTCATGCCTGGGTAAGTTAACGATATTTTTTAACTCGTTAAGTTAAGTTAATTAAAAATAATATAGGTTAAGTTAAGTGAAAAGTTACTTGCATGTTTTTCGTCAACTTTTAAAAAAATAACATAACGGAAAAAAAGTCGATTACCTATATATAGTAAAAAAAAAGTTTTTTTACGCTCAAGAAAACTACTGGGGACTTTTTCTCCTTGAAAAAGTGTATAGATAAAAAAATATAAATACAACACGTCATTAAAAATCCATACATTAATCAGAAATCAGAAAATAACTCTTAAAAATACCAGTATTATTATTTGACTCACATTAATATTAATACAAAATAAGCAGTACCCATCACTTCAATATATTTCCTATACTGGGTAGACATAAATACTATTATCCATGTAGTTGAAAAGACTGGGCTCAGCCCAATATGGAAAATTAAGTGTAAATAAAACCATTATTTTTTGTATTACATTTTTAGATAAATATAAAACAAATGTCGAACCATTAATAAATGTCTTTAAATAATGTTTGAAACCTATAATTTAATCAAATTAGGGTTTTAAGTGTAATTTAATAAAAATAAAATTTCGATAATAATATTAACATAATTAAAAATTCAAAAAATTTATTTATTTATTGGAAATTCATGGTCAATTACTGGAAATAATGTTCATCGTTCAACCACTCAAAAATTTACAGCGAGTAATTAAATAAATAACATTCTAATAAATATTTTAGTTTTTAAATATTTAAAAATTTTATAACATTAATAATTAAATAAACAATAATAATAAAATAAATATTAATGGGTTAAATACTGTTGTTGCAATATATTTTTGAAAAATACACAGCCTTAAGTGATCATTCACTGATGTTGTAACTTATTATTATTTTAATTTAAAAACAAATTGCTTCCAAATGACCCGACGAGTCTGTGTAAAGCTTGATATAGGAATATATATATTTTTTTAAATAGGTAACATGAAAATTTTAACTAACCTATCATAACATTTACCTATATAAAATATTTCCGTTATAAAAGTCAGTTTACTGTTAGGCTTAAAGAAACTATTGGAAAACAACATTTTCAAAATACCAACTAGAATTAAAAGGCTATATTTAAGGGGTTATATAAAGACAATTTTTAAAAAATGTTAAGAAAAATGAAAATTTTTTATGAATTTTATACAAAACAAAAATAAGTAAAGTTACGGTAATATTTTAGTATGTATAAGAATTGTAAATATATATATATATATTATTGTACCTATAAGAATAATGTATATTTTCTTAATAATTGATTAATTAAAATGAATAACCAGATGAACGAATTAATTTTTTCAAAGTACGTGAGTGTGAACGTGTTTTTTTTAAATACATTTGAACGTGAATGTGAAAGACTTCATTTTTATGTATTGAATGTGAAAATGTAAGAATACAATTTTTAGGTGAATGTTCCAAACATTGATTATTATAGATTGTCTATTATGTCGTATGTGTAATGATTACAATTTCGATATAGATACATAATTTATTAGACAATGTAAATTGTCATTGTTACCTATACTCTATAGTCTATACAATCATACACTCCTATACTTATGTAATATACAAAAGAACATAATATTACATTATTATGTTCATACATAATACATTTTGTTGTCTAATATATCTATGTTGAATTTATTAAGAATATAAGTATTTAACAGCAAATTTAGTTATTAATATTTGCCATATTCAAGTGCCCACTATAATTTTACCGATATTTTTCTGTTCGGACAGGTACTAATAGATATTTTTATATATCACTTCTGATTCCTTCAAAAAAATCGCCAGCCTGGCACAATTTAGTCCTCCTATAGAACAGCTCAACAACTTTGGGCCAGATTGGTACACTGGAATCGAGTTGTCAATATAATTCTTCATAAGAGATTTTTGGAGTAAGTTACCGGACGTATCTCTCGCCAAACCCTACACCAAAATGTGTTTCATTGGAATGGTGTTCCTATCACTAATAGTGTCAAAGTTATAAAGAATCCAAAAAAGCGAGTTAGGAAATTTTAATAGGTTGTACTGTGAAGTGCCTTATACCTCTGCTTATACCCAATAGCGGTTATGTACTCCGTGATTCCAAGTTTTATCGATTCCAGATTTACTTTTTCCAGATAATTCCGATTCCAACTCTATTGATTCTAGATTTAAAGATTCCAAGTTATATCGTTTTAAAAAAAAAATTAATTCCGTAATCAATTTATATTAAAATAAAATAGTTTCAAATATTTATTATTCAAAGAATTTATATAACAGTCCAATTATAGATATAAACAATATAAGTCATTTGTATACAGTATATTTGAATTGGATTTCATATACATTTTTGAATACTAAATTTTTTATATTATGCTTACTGCTTGAACTATTTTAATGTTATCAAAAAATTGAAATCTACTTATCATTTTTATATATTGTTTTCATTGGATCCAAGATATATTTTTTGAAATAAAGAAAAAACAGATTTAGGTACAGATTTGGAAACAAATATATAGGTAAAATATCAATATATTAGATATTTATTTTTATAAAATGATAACTATGCATATAATTAAATAAATATTCTTATGTTGTCTAAAAATATAAAATATATTTCCAGATTTTAGATTTACACTGGCCCGTGTGGCTCCAACAGGTGCTAAGAAGCACTTCACACGTTGAGTAAGATAATTATGACGGATATTTTGAATTCTAAAGCAATGATAAATCAGTTATTTTTATAAAAAACGATTTTGAGTGAAGCTTTAGTGGATATACTTGACCATTACTGTAAATTATAATAATAATATGATAATACTATATAATATAATGAACAAAAAATTTTAAAAAGTGCAAAAAATTATAAGAATATGAAGAAATTCGAATCGAGAACCTCGAGTATGAAAACACTGTTGACTCCTACTAGACTACAAAATAATCTTGAAAAATATAAAAAAAAAATCGGTAAATTCCAATTTGATATAACTTTATTATCAAGTCCAACCGCCAATTCTAACTTCACCATTATTTTTTTTATCAAAAAAATTATATTAAAAAAAAAAATGTGAAGTGTTTAACTCGTCTCATTTTATCATTTTATCAGTTTTATATTCTAATATTTTATTTTTATTTCCTTACTTTTTAATCCATTTATTTATAATACTATTTACTATATTTCAGTTCTTTTTTAGTTACACATTTTAGTTCAATACCTCGTCAAGCATATCATCTTCAATAATTCAAGATCACCGGACATCAGGTAATTCAATATTTTAGCCTTTACTTTATATTTCGCTTTAGGTACGTTTTGTGATATAAGTATCTTGTACATCTAGGTATATTACAGTAGCAATCAAGATTATCGTAATTCTAGTATCGTATACGCAATACCGAAACATGCTTATGTTTTATAGGGACCTGATGAATTAAGTAACCCGCGAATAATATCTTCCTTTCATCATCCTTTAATTAAATAATCCCTAAAGACAATTCGTATATGACTTCGATACCTTCCGTGTCATGGTCAATACATGTTTACATGTTTCTTTTCACATTACAAAGTTAAAACATTCTAAAATAAAATCAATAATCTAATCAGTTAAAGGCAAATCCTTATACGACTTCAACATCGAGATCGTGTCGTCATCACCACATATTTGCATCTTTCATAATTTATATATAAATAGTCCTCTATTTCTGGTCAGTGACTCCCGTTTCAAATCCGTTTCCCCGTTATAATACGCCCTGAGCATATCAGGGTAAGATCTACTCATAAACTCAAATAATCTCGTGCTACCTACCGCCTGATGCGTATATCACGTGTTCCCCCAACAACTGCCTAACGTTCATTCTTTTATTTTATCCAAATATTTTTAATTAATTCGTTTTTTTAATATGATTCTTGTTTTCGATAACATCGAACTTTTATGAATATTCGGAAAATAATAAGACACCCTTTCACCCATATTTTAATAATCTTCTCAGGAAATAATATAATAGACTGCATTGCGAAAACATTATATTCTGTATGCGATTATTTTAAATAGAGTGTTTACCGAGAAAAAAATTGCATAACAAAGAACCCTTTAATATATTCAATTAATTTATTTTTATTTTATTTTAAAGCAAGACTGCAAGACCTACCTTTAACTCATCACTAACATAATATGTAACACAATATTGGATTAAAATTAATCGAATTATAGTAATTTAATAATTCGTAATTATTATTATATTCAAGTTATAATTTTAGTTTTATTGCGGTTTTAAATGTTTTAAGTTTCAAGACTCACAAAACTCATATGTCCAAAAAGATCATTCGGGATTCGGTATATCGAATGCAAAGCTTTGATATAATAATACACTATGTTTAATCGATTTCTTGTGAAATGAATTATTGGTACATAATAACATAATGCATAATGCATGGCTATATACCTATTATTATGACTTATAATTTATAAATATGACTCTTGTCCTCGTAAATGGCAAACTTCATAAAAATATAATAAAGTTTCTAATGGAGCGTTGTATTAATAATTTTAATATTTACCATGAATAACCTAAATATTACCATTTATTGGTGTTTTTACGTTATTTCCGATTAAAAAATAAAATAAAAATTGTTTTCCGATTATTTTTAAATTAACTAACCAAATAACAAAAAATATATATGACATCAATACGTGTATTAAAACGTTATAGTTTTATATATTTTGCTTTAATGGAATAACTACTATTGTTTTTTGACCAAGTAACAATTTTATTCAAATAATCGTGTACAAAAAATGTATACACATAATTTATTTTATAATATATAATAAAGTCTTTTCCATGAAAAACATCTTAGATTGTTATTTTGTTTAACCCCCCGGGCCGGTTTTCACTCAGTTTCTATTGTTTTTCCTATACCATTTTCAAACCGTTCACCGGTTGTTTTCAGATTTTTCTGTTTTTCGTTAGTCTGTATTCACGCGTTTTCTGTGAGCTGTTTTTCTGGAATTGCTGTTCAACCACAAATTTATGGATGCTATACGAGACTTTTTTTTAGTTATATTAGTTTGGAAAGGCAAGTCAACAATCGAACAACTATCTATCATAGGACAGATAATTATAAAAGAAGTATGAATGCCGACAAAATATGTGGCAGATATTCGTTCACTTCAAGAAGGCATACGACAGTGTACACAGAGATAGCCTATATAATATAATGAACGACTTTGGTTTCCCGGAAAAATTAATAAAGTTAACTAAAATGTGTATGGAGGAGGTGAAATACCGCGTGAGAGTAAATAGCGAAATTTCGTCACCATTTTCGGTGGATACGGGCCTCAAGCAAGGCGATTCGTTATCTCCATTATTGTTTAACCTAGCTTTGGAGAAAGTGGTTAGAGAACTTCAAGCCAATGAAGGTGGTATCCAAGTGAACCAAAATAGTATACGGGTTCTAGGTTTTGCGGATGATCTGGATATTCTAGGCGAATCCTTAACGGACGTAGCGAACCCAACCAAAATCTTGAGTAGTGAGGCAAAGAAAATAGGATTACACATTAGTGATGATAAAACCAAAATAGTGGTTAAAAATAACCATTATTTTGGTAATAACCAAAATAACTGCTAGAAAGTGATAAGACCCCAGAGATACGGAAGATTTAATGTATGAAAAAGTTGAAGACTTTAAGTACCTGGGTGCAACCCTGAGTCCGAAAAATGACTGGGCCAAAGAAATAGATATTTGCATAAGTAAAGCAGAAAAAAGCATTTTTTGCGTTGACAAAATTTTTTAGGTCCAAATGCCTCTCTAGAAAAACCAAAGTTAGGATGTACACAGAGATAGTTAGATCAACCCTCACATACAGTTGTGAAGCGTGGACAACAACTAAGAAAACTGAAAGAAGGTTGAGGACGTTCGAGAACAAAATTTGGAGAAGAATTTGCGGTCCCATCTATGATGAATCAACAGGTAGTTGGAGAAGAAGGTACAACAAGGAACTACTCGACATGATTAATATACCACCAGTAACCAGTTTCATCAAAAGGCAAAGAATACAATGGCTTGGACACATAATGAGAAGGGGGGAAAGCGATACTGCTAAACTAGCACTAGAATGGAAACCACACGAAAAGAGACCCCGGGGAAGACCCAGGAAAAGATGGATCGATGTTGTCGAAGAAGATCTAAGAAATATGGGAATAGATGCATGGAGGGAAATGGCGCTTGACAGAGATAGGTGGCGCGAGATTGTATTGGCGGCTAAGACTCTTAGAGAGTTGTAAAAGCCAGAAGAAGAAGAAGAAGATATTATTTTGTAGTATTTCATTCACAATAGTATTCGAGTTTATTTAATATATAGTTATAAAATTATATTGTAAACCCCAATGTATCAAACAAATCAAAAATAAGTACATTGTGTAATAGTTTTAATCATTTTGTGACACAACGGTATGTTCTTACTAAAATTCAAACATGACATTTAGAATAGATAAATCGCAAGTTGGTAACAATATTAACAATCAACAATAAATATCAAAACTATTGTTTTTTTTTTATATATAATACGTGATAGGAATCGAAAATTTAAAAAATGTAATTACCGACTCTATAATTTGATTTTTGATCGTTAATGTATATTCTATCATTTTACAATAAATGATATACGATATTATGATCGTACATGAGTAGTTATAGTCAAAACTATATAAAAGCATAAAATACAATTTAATACCCATGTCCTAAAAATTTTGTAATTTTTTTTATTAATTATTATTATTTCAGTTTAAATTGCATGCATTAAATTTGAATACAATTATAGATTACCTACTTACACATTAAATTTAAAATTTCTAAATTTTTCATACTTTACCTACTTCACATATGCAGAGTTAAAATAGAAACACCGAGAAATTTCTCTATTGTATAGTTTTATAAATTATTGGCATTAGCCTATATTTCTTTCTAATATTTCTATAATTCTTTGCAGCGTATACTTTGATAGTTTATTAAGAATTTTGCATTTTAGTAAATATAATTTGTACACAATACTAGAATACCATTTTAGAGATCAAAAATAATTAGTAGATATAATATTTAACTAAGACGTAGATAACTATATTTTAATGGATAATTAAGATTGCATTTTAAATTGTATACGTAACATGAAATAATAAATTTCCAAGTGTTTAAAACAGTAAAATTATTAAAGTTTTTTACTGAAGGAAAATCCTTGCTCTGGTCATAAACAATAATTAAATAAGTAAATAGTAACATATCTAAACATGAACTTTATTTTTCAACTGATAATGTAAAGAAAATTGTATATAATAGTACAGTCAATAATTTCAAATCACAGTGTTTCATCTTGATGATAAATATTATTTTAAACTTCCAATCGATATTAATAGTACCCATAATATATAAATATATATTATATAATATATAAGGTAAGTAAAAATTCGTTTATACTTAATTAATAATAATTTAGCTTATTTATAAATTTATAAATGAGAATTTTAAATTTTTTGAAATGAATTATGTATATATTGTAATTAATCTTGATATAATTATAATTTACACAAAAATTGACTTTTACGTAAAGAATCATCTCCTTTTGGTCTTGTCTAACGCCGCCGTTGCCGATTATCTAATTGTTTTTTCTTGCAATAAACGTCTACCTTGCTTGAAATATACTCGACTATTTTTGTCTCCCAAATTCCAATACATCTATATAATAGTCATTTTAATTTTCTAAGGTTTAAATATTTTTTCAACCTCACAGTATGAATGCATATCTAAGGTTGAAAAAGTTTTAATTATAAAGTAATAGTATAAATATTTATTTATATATATAATAGTGTAAAAAATACAAATTTAACAAATTTCAAATCTTTAAAATATACGGTTTTAAAGTATTTTTATTACGTAGTTATTTTGTTATGTCTGAACTATGTCTCCTTGAAAAGATTAATTTTTTTATTTACTCTTTTGATTCGCATACATATTAGGGTCGTCATTATTTTTTAATTTCATTGATGTTATTTCACGGGTTCGACATTTTATTTGGTATACTAACAAAATAATTTTGGTAAAATTTGAAGTGAGGAGTCAACCCCTTCACGTGCCTCAAAGGGATTAAAATTATATAAAAATGGGGTATACTATAATTTTTTGTATATACTTTGTTAAATTTTAAAGTTATGGCAAATAGGTAAAGAAATATTTTTATTTCACTAAGTATTTGCTAAAAATAAGTTTCTTATAGATTTTTTTGCAAAATTGATAGTTTTTTGTAAAATTAAGAAAAACCGGCCGAAGTTAATGTTTGAGGAAAATGTTTCGGTTTTTAGTTTTTTACCAGTGTTATTTTTAATTTTAAAGTCACGCTAAAAATATATGAGTATTATTATAGAACATAATAATATTATCTATAAAAAATACGTTTTTAAGTATTTTTGTTACATTAACTTTTTTGTAATAAATCATGAAAAACGTTGAAAATATAGGTTTTTACAAACTTTTATATACTTATATACTTAAGGTGTTTTTTTCTGAATTCACTTGTTTTTCATCTTATATTCATTTATCCAAGAACATATTAAGAAATTGATGAATTTAATCAAGCAAAGAAATGGATTGTCATAATCATAATTATCTAAAATAAATTCTCTATAAATTTTCTGTGGAATTCACCAATGATTTTCATCAGTAAAAATATGTACACGAAAAATAAATAAAATGACCTCTTAAAATACTCATTATAAAATATATAAAGGACAATAATTTGGAGACAATTTCATTGACGTTTTGTAAAATATTAATTACTAAATAGTTAACGGTATTTTAAAAAGTAAAAAATAAGGCATTTCGTACATAAAATATTAAATAACATAATTAATGTAGCGATATTCATACACCTATACCTCGATAAGGTTGACTCCAAATTATTGTTTTCTATATATTATTTTGTAATAATGTGTATTAACTCTAAATAATTTTAAAATGCCTTTTTGAATTTCATTTGTTTTATGTAAACGTGTTTTAGAAAAAATGTCATGTTCACACAAGTGGTATGAATACGAGACTACTATTAGATTACGTTTAAATTGTATTTTAACATTTTTAATTGTTAAATTTTCATTTTTCAAAAATGTCTTGAAAATCGTCTCTCTAAAAGTTAAGTCAACTTATTAACGTGACTTAGTTAATTTTATGAAATGTAAACTCATCAGATAATGTACTTAAAATATTTGTGAAAAATGTATTAGGAAATTAATTTTTTTGCATACAAATTTAAGAAAAGTTAATACATTCGCATTATATTTTATAATAATTATACGTTCCTACATATAACTATATAATTTAAACTTCAAAATAATTTTATGTTGGACATTGAATATTCACAGCAAATAATAATTATAAAATAGTCGTAATGAACATAAAATATCAATGATGTTTTTAATACCGCCAATTTTAATAAAAAAAATATATAAAAAAACAGTAGTTATTATAATTCTGCAGTGTTAAGTAAATAGGTAATAAAATATTATTCGTTGAAGATTAGATTTAATAATTTTTATTATTCACAAATCATATTTTAAAGTACCTATTAATTTTCGTCTAAATTAACTATTATATTTTGTAATTTTAAATAAATAGGTAATTTTTGTATAGAAAATTGACAGAGTAGGTAAATTGCGTGTTCGAAAAAAAGTCACGTCATATAATACTCCGTAAATTGCGTCCCAGAATATTCTGCTTATTTGGCAATACGATTTAAAGTCAAGTAATGATCTACGATGAGATAGTACGATGTAGATAATATATTCATTAATTGATGTTATCGAAAGAATCTAACCTTGAAGAAACTTGTATATACATTATCAGTGTGCATTTGATCGTAGCTACAACTAGTACCTACTAGTTTATTGTGTATTTTTTTCGAGTTAAATAAAAATTAACGTTATAAAAAAAGAAAATATTGAAAGTTTGAAAGTGGTTGATAGTTTTAAATTTAATTTTAAAGAATGATATTCAACGTTGTTATGTACCGATAAAACGTAGTATACGTGTTTATTGAAATTCGATAATTATAGTATTTGTAATAGATAGTTTTAGTGATCACAATCATATAAAAAATGTTTTAAAAAATTAAATTATCAACAAAAACTTAAAAATGAAAATAAATACATAGGTAGTATAAAAAATAACAATATACACAAGTAAAATGAAAAATATAAATATACAGAGTTTTTAAAATGAATACCAAAAATTCGTACACGTACTCAGTGATACAATGACGAAAGTCTTGAAATTTTTTTTCTACAATTTTTTTATTCATAGTATTTTATGATAAATATAAAAATAAATTATATTTCCTATAAAATACTTCATATGCCACATCATTTTTCATAATTTTTGTTCATTTTTAACGTTTTGACACTCAGTGTCGCCGTGATGAAAAAAATAAAGTGACATATCGATTCATATGAGAAATTTTCAGATTTATGATCGTATAATTTATTTATTGACATCTAATATACCTGATTAATTAGTGCTGTTTTTAAAGGAAAAAAATTGGATTTTTTAGATTTATTTTTAAAATATTGCAATATATGTATGAATATTTCGCGATAATAAAAATAACTCCATTATATTTCCTGAAAATTTCTTGTATGAATCGGTATGTCACATCACTTTTTTTCATTATGGTGACATCAAGCGACACTAATCGTCAAAACATTAAAAAATGGGCGAAAAAAATAAAAAATAATGTGATTTATCGATTCGTACGACAAAATTGCAAGAAATACAACGGTGTATTTTTTGACATTTATGTAAATATATTATCTATAAAAAAAGTAAGGTTTTAAGGTGGCAAAAAAATATCTAAACATTCGTCATCGAATTTATAAATATATTAAAAGAAAATATGCCTACAGCAGGGTTATTATGTTTAAAATATTTTGGTATTCAATCATTTGTTTTATGTTTTATTTTAGGAGTAGAAGGTACCTACACAACATATTTAGTATACTTAATGCCATTATTATTTAGTATTATTAATTACCTACACATTTTATGATTCTATCATAGAATTTTCTCATAAGTCAGTGGCGTAGGCAGGATTTTTTATTAGTGGGGGGTAGCTGAACATTTCACGAGAAAAAAAAAGTGTTTCCAAATGAATTGTCACTGAAAAGTCACTGTGGAAAGACGTATTTACGGTATAATCACGGTATAAAGTACAAATCACGGATTAAAAAAATAGTTTTCGATTAATAATGATATCAAACACAATTATTATCATTCTATTGATTATAAATATATTTCCATAAGCTACTACTTAAAAGACATTGGCCGTAAGAATATGATATTATGTGGAATTATTATATTTTTTAGAATTTGAAGAGTAGGTACCCTACGGTGGCTACGCTTCACTTAGATTTTATTTTTAGTATTATAATTAATTTTTATCTCAAATTTAAAATGAACATTATTATAAAAAAAAAAGTGCACTTAACTTTTTTTTTGGGCGGTGAGGGCGATAGGGGGATGTGCACCCTTGATTTATTTTGAAGTAAGTATATTAAAATTTTTATTTCATCCCCTCCTTGATTGAGCTTCAGATACGTCACTGGTATATAATACATATAACGTTTTATACTTTTATGTAAATTGTATCTATTACTAATAATTAAGTTTATATTATGCACATTATAAAACATATTTTCTGATTATTAACCTTATATAAGAAAAATAATAAAATTATTGCATTTTATTATAATAATTATTATTATTATTATTTATAGTAAGGTCCATAATACACGAAGCAAACGACTCGTAAGGGTAAGAAGGAATAATAATTATAATAAGAGGACCGACCAAGCCAGTGGTAAAAAAAAAGTACGTAACATTACAATTGGTATTAGAAGAACTTCCAACTAACTTGGGGGGGGGATACTATTTCACTGACCTCTTTTGTGGTACCTACCTCGGAAAGGGGGCTAGCATAAATGCAGGACCAATGAGTACAAACGGTACAAACGATTGACATTGGAAAATACTTTGAAATTCCTATTTGGGAAGTGGGCTTTGATTTTTCTACCATATACTTAAATAAATAAAAATAAAAAATGTTTCAATATGTTTATTTAATCAAATATCATGATTACATAAAAAAATAATAAATGATGATGACATAAGACCATTTTTAAATTACTCTTTAAAAATATATTTAAATATTTTTTAATTATCATTTTCATTGTTCTTATAATTTTATAAAAAAATTCTCTATACTTTGTATCAGAGATTGAAACCGAACCGAAAGAACCGGTTCTAGAACTGGAACCGTTAAAAATTTTGGGAACATGAACCGAACCACAATCTTTATTTTACATAGAGAAATAAATAATAAAGAACTGGAACCTATGAATAATAAAGGTAGTTCCTTATCGGTTCCAAAATATAATTTTATATAGAAAATAATTTATATAATAACTCCTCAACTTGTGATTTTATTGATTTGTAATTTGAACTATTATTATAATAATTCTAATGTATATCCATCGTTATTTTTGGTGTATGCGTATTTATGTTTTTATGTAGCCCACGACTTTCCTTAATATAATATTGAACTTTGAGACAAACGCATACCTACCTACAATTTGTCAGCGCCCAATGTTTTCACTAATGTATTTATTGTTTAAATACAAAATATTTGTATAATGATCTTATACCTGCATTTGTGATCCATCTGAAATATACAAAACAATATACATATATACATAACAAAATCAAGTATTTTATTTAAAATATTGTGAGTTATTGATGGATATTTGGATATATAATGACCAAATACAAAAAATAACGAAAAATATAATGATTTTTGTTGGAATATATTTTGATAAATTTATTTTTAAGGAAAATATTTAAAATTTGATTGTCACATTTTGTATACACCTATAATGAACTTTAAATTTGATTTATTGAAATAATAATTCCAATAAAACACAGATAATACTATTTTTATTATCTGTTAAAATATGTTAATTGTTCAACATCAAAATTAACCAATAACCCATAGTATTTGAAAGACAAAACTCAATTTTTATTATGTTCTGTTTGAGTTAGATGGAGGCAACAAATGTGGATAAAGCGTCGTTTTAAGTATAATCTCTTCTTATTGGTACTTTAAATGTTTTGTATATGTTGTAGGTATATCTATTATTAAATATTTTCCAAAATGTAAATAAGTAAGATATTTTTTATAAAAGTTACCTGACAACAAAATTTATAATTATAATGTAATAATAAAATAATTTAATTTTTCATATTTTTGCCGGATACAAACAAAGTCCATAAATGACTCAGATGTGGCAATTAAAAACTCGTATAGGTATATTTAATTTTAGATGTTGATGACATGTACGATAATTTTTATATACTGTTATAAGATATCTAATTATTATAATTTTATTATCCTATAAGATTGAATGGTTTTAAGATAACACTTTTTGGTTCATACTAATATTATATTTATTATTATACTGAGGGGAAAACAGGACTTCAAACCGGTATCGAAAACGGTATTATATACGGGTTAAAACCTTTACAAAATCGAAATCGAAATCAAAACCGAAACCGAAAAAAATGGATAACTGTATTGAAAATCGAAACCGAAACCGAAAAAAACGAATAACGGTATTGAAAATCAAAACCGAAACCGAAAAAACGGACAACGGTATTAAAAATCATAACCGAAACCGAAAAATCAATAGAAAACGGTATTGGAAATATATATCGAAACCGAAATATATAAACTAATATACTATACTATACTATACACGTCATACTATTCCTAAAATAGGACTTAATCCTTTTTAAAGAAGAAAATGATCGTTTCGTCGTTGCAGTAGATAAGTACAACTAGCAATATGCAGAATATTTTAAGAAGCATGTATAAATTGGGATAAAATTCTTCATCAAAAATTCAGAAATATCTAAAGCATGTAATCCTGAGAGAAAAGTTATGTTTTCCATAATTACTTTATATCTCCACATGTTCAATTCAGCAATGTTGATTAATTATATAGGGGAATAAAATACAAAAAATTTCCTAAAATATATACTTAAGTATAAATACTTAGTAGGTACTTTCAACTTTTAAGCTATAGTAACAAGTAACATTACCCAAACACATGATTTACATTCGATATTATTGAAAGAACGATTTAAAGTTACCTTCTAATTGGAATATAGTGCTCGCTACCTATAATATGTGCTTAAAAAAAAAAAATTTTAAAAAATGAATACTATATCAGATCAAGACAAGAAATATTATAATATAATTTCTATAATATTAAGTAGCTAGTAGGTAGGTAACTATAATCATGGTCCACAAAGCGTAGTTATATAAACATTTTCATACCACTGCAAGTAAAATAAATACTACAAAACAAAAATCAAGATTATCTAAACATAAATTAAATCAAAATCTAATGAATAAAATAAAAACAAAAAAAAAATCGGTGTGAAAGTAAAAATTAAAACTACGTTATTTAAAATCAAAAATATAAAGTACTGGTATTTAACGTAAAACCGAAACCAAAATTTTTGAAACCTGTATTTTAAATCGAAATCAAAAATGCGAAATACCAGTATACAAAGTTAAAACCGAAAACGAAAATTTTTGAAACTGGTATTTCAAATCCAAATCGAAAATATAAAATACCGGTATATAAAGTCAAAACCGAAATCGAAATATTTTGAAACCGGTAATTCAAATCGAAATCGAAACCGAAAAAAATGTAAAACCGGTACCTAATCGAAATCGAAATCAAAACCAAAATATTTTTTACGGTTTCAAGCCCTGGTAAAAAATATGAACACAGCATGATATAAAAAAAAATTATAATTCAAATATACGAGTATAATAAAGAAGAATGATAATAATTGATAAATTACAAAAATGTAACCTTTGAATATTATTTATTATAATATGTTACAAATGAATTATGCATGTTTACATTGATGATGATTTTTAATTTTATCCAAGGGGGCAAAAGTATAACTTTTTTATACCTGAAGTGGCATCTGCCCCCTTTGCCCTTTCTCCTACGCCATTGCAAATATGAATGAAATATAAATGCGAATTGTGGCCGGATGACACAATCAAATTTTATTACCTCGCTATTATATATATATATATATATATATATCTGGTATTATATTATGGTAGAAATAATCGAAAATATATTATGCCGATGAATATTAATAGTTTTTAATACCACTAGTATAATATTATATCGACATTGGGCAGATCGTTTTCCCCCGACTTTTAGTATTGTGATGGTTTGATTATTATTATTTATTGTATTTCGTATTATGCATCCCAGGTGAGGTATGCCATACAGGCCAATTTTCATGTCGCCGAATATAGTCGGTCTTATTCGACTGATTTGTTTTCCATTTTGCTGTTTCGTTATCGTGATCACTGTAAAGTTATAATAATTTCCAGGTACTATTCGAATTAAATCTTCTAACCAAGGTTTAAAAAATTAAAATGTAAATCGTATACCTAATGTTAAAAATATACAAATAAACTATAAATATGATAGAACTAAAAAAAAATAATTTATTAAAATAATTATCTAGATAATTTACTGCAGATAATCGTTTTATTTATCTAGATAAGATAGAAAGATAATCCTAGATACTTTTATCTAGATAAGATAAATGTGTAAAAAAAAATTATCTAGATAAAGCACATTACTGGGCATGGTACATAACTGTATTTTTCGTATAATTAGTTTTTAATATAAGAAACATTCACTATGCTTAAAACAGATTCTAATTTGAATACTACAAATAAATGCATGCTAGAAAATGTTAATTCTATTATATACCTACTAGTAGCAAATTATTTTTGACTTTACGTAAATATTGAGATTATTAAATTTAATATGTGTGTAATATATTAATTTCCAAATTAGAAAACATTCAAAGATTGTATAAAATATATACATTCTTTTAAAATATTATTTCTAGGTTTATGGCGCGCAGTCTATATGTCTGCATTCTAGAATATAACTTAAATTCTATACTGAATGATTAGTTTAGGTAATAAGGTAAAATTATATTTTTATTACAAACATTTTATTATATAATTTTAAATAAATTACATGCACTATAAATAATAAATCCATACTTTATAGTTAGTTACATATTGTAACCATATTTATTGTATCAATATCATATACATATATCATAAACAATTTTTTTTTTAAATAAAATAACCGGTTAATATCCGGTCTAATATATTTCAGTAAACAAAATTCTACAAGAGTTATTTTCTATGTGAATAATAATAGATATTTAATGAGCAAAAAATAATAAATTTAAATTTCAAAAATTAATTTTCAATGTTTTTCCTTCTTTATACATTATATAAATATAGGTAGTTTTATTGAAATGTTAATATATATTGTTATATAAGATTTTATTTATTTATTTATTTTTAACCTGTTAGGTATTGTTAAGATTAATATTATATTATACCTATTTAACTATTATGGAACCTCAAATGAACATCTTTGACAGTTCTTTGAAAAAAAATTGTTAAATTGGAATTTCGTTAAAAAAAATACAATTTTTCATCCATAACTTTTATTTTGCATATCAATTTTCTTTTTTTTTTTTATCAGTGATACTTAAATAACATTTTCAACATACCTACTGGTTTTTGATAGAATACGACAATACAGACAATAATAATAATGCTTTTATTTATGATAGATCGTCCTTTTATTATTATTTCTATCATTTGATAACAATAAACTTAGATAACCAAATTAAACAATATACTGTCACACAAGTATGTATATTTTTGCATGTCGGATTAACGAATTCGTACTTTATGAATTATATTAGTAATTTTAAGTTTATAGTAGAAATAATAAAAAATTAATTCCTAAACTGTCATGTTATCGTTTTGTTAAATAAAGTTTCTACTATATATTGTTTATAAATTGTTCAATTGTATTCATTGCCCTTAAGGTTGTTAAAAAATAAATATTATTTTTCTTTAGATGCTACAAGGAAATTACAGCAGGCTCTGTTCCTTATGCTCATCAGTTACCAACACCTGAAATCACATCTACATTAAATACATTACCTATTATGTAATATATTAATTATTCATATGTGCTGAATAATGTATTATGATCATTATAATAAATTAATTTTCTTACAATATTTTTCTTTGAATATGTTTTTTAATTATTTATATTTGTTTAGAATTCTTTAATTTATTATCTAATATTATCTGTATAATTTATCGTTAATTATTTGCGCCATTAACGTAAACTAATTAGAGAACATTAGTCGCGTCAGTGCGCGATAAATCGTCCGGCAATAATTCTACTCCGTCCCTTCGTTCCTTACTTTTTTGAACTATACTGTTTTGTGTAATTATTGCATTTTTATCTTTTCATAACTTTACTGTTGTTTTTATTTTTCTCTATGTATTATTATTATTATTATTATTATTTAAATGGTCGTAGTTCCGCGTTCGCCATTGTGGCAACATGTATCTATAATTTATTTTGTAGCAATTTGTAATATCATATTTTTTCGTTCACTATTGTGATAAAACAAACTATATTATATAATATGTTATTATATTTTCGCGTCATTCTCGTCATGTATGAAAACAGTAACCATTATTCGTTGTTACATTCGCTCGTTGTATTTTATAGGCGTCATTAATAAAAATAAACAATCAATTATACATATCCCGAGCGAGTTATTTGTTTATGAAATTTGCCATTCTTGACTTTTCTTGTCGTTTCGCCATAATTTTGGCGGTTCAACGCCTCGATAAATTCTGCGTGTTTTTCGTGGGTACAAATAATAATCGCACGACATCGGGATTTGTGCCAGAATCCAGGTTCACGTAAGATCTATATCGGCCGTCAAGGTCGTCCAGTTGTGTTGTTCACCGGATCTCGGAACCATATCAGATCAGTTGCCGACCAACGGGTAAGTGTAGTTTTATATGTATTGATCTTGTATAAGAATTAAATTAAATTTAAATATGCTCATTCCTTACATTTCTTGTTTCCTCTCATTTGATTATCCTCAGTCCATCATAAATTTGTCGCTTCCTCTCATTTTGTTTTGTGCCCATATCGTCGTTGTTGCACGTTACGCGACTGCACGTGACACGTAAATAAAGCTATCTAAACTACTATCGGTACGGCGTTAGCAACCTAAGTTGCAAATTAAGGAGTAGTTACGTTAGGTTACCTACCCTGCTTTCAGGAAAAATTCATTTTTATTCTATTTTATCGCGTGGCTCATGCCACTGTTCCTTCAGTCTGTTCGAGCTCTCATCGCAAACATTAATAGTATGCTTGTCCATCACTCAGACCATCTATCTCCTACACCAATAATTAAATTGTATTCAGATCCAAATGATACATTAGATTATTTTATGATTATGTTATTTAACTATTAAACTATATTATATTTTAAGTATTTTTATAACATGGTAGTATTTCTAAAATGGCATGTATCTATTACTAATATAGTAACGGAAACAAAACATTATGAGATTTATTATTTTATTAAGTATCGTACTTCAAAAACGAATAAAAATAAAATACGTGGCGAGAAAAAGGTAAAAGGGTAAATTAATTTGATGAAAAAAAGGTGTAGAGTAATAGTAGGGAGTAATAGTTAGCGATGGCTGACAGGGTTATGCGTTTGTGGGAAACGCGTGATACACGGTGTATAGGTATACCTATAGGTACGCGTCAGGCGATAGGTACTACCTACGTTTGCGACGCGATGTATTTATCGAAGATGTATTGAGAGCACGAAATTGTTTTATTCGAATTTGTAAGTAGACCTTACCCTTATATGTTCAGGGCGTATTATATCGGGGTAGTGGATTCGAAAAGTGATTGCCTGATCAGAAACGTATAATTATTAGGACGTGATCGTTGAAGAACCCAAATAAGTATAAACAACTACACGATATATATCGGGATTTAGATAATTTGATCTAAATTGATTAATTGATCAGAATAACGATTTTATTTTATAGTATTTATTTGAATAACACGGTATGATAAGAGATAGGTAAATTCTTTTGACTGATAACGACAGAATATATCGAGGTCTAGTTTTATTTTGGTTTTAATTCATTAAAGTAACAATTTTGTATTATAATAAAAAGGAAATGTGATATTGTTCGTGAGCTGTTTAATTCATCGGGTTCTCATGGAACATTAAAGTAACGCGATATAACGTACAAAAAATTAAGGCTGTGAGAATTTTAAATATTATTGCAATCTATCTAATTGGTTGTGACAGAGCGTACCTAAAAAGAAAATATTAACCCCCAAAAAAAAAAAAATAGAATAATTTAATTACCTGTTCTTCGACGATGGCGATTGCCGACCTTTTTGTGCTGTAAGATGAGGAAGAGAGACTACTAAATTCTAAACCTAATGCCATGATAATAAAATGAAGAAAAACTAAGTCAAGACGTGGCTTCTGTGGTATCGGCGTAGTTTGATCTTTCTTGAGCAAAGGTACTTGATCGCTGGACGAGTATGCAACGCACTCTTGGGTGAGCATTCGGCGCACACTGATTTCCTATCGTCTTTTCGTAAGGGATGATAACCTCTCTGCTAAGGGTACGCGCTGGACACTACGTTTTTTTTACTTTTACGGTGCCCGTAGAGGTTGTCCAGTGAACTAAATACCTATGTAGACGGGGTGTGTGGGAGATTTTTTTTTATTAAATGTTTAAATCAATTAAAATATTGTATTATAAATATATAGGTATATACATACTTTTACTAAATATTATAGTTCTTCTTCTTCTTCTTCTTCTCCTTCGCCTTCTCTCCCAACTATTTGGAGTCGGTCGCCCTGGTCCTACACTTCCACTTAACTCTATCTCCCGCATCTTCATCACTTACTCCCACCTTCTTCATATCACTCTCCATCACATCCCCCCATCTTTTTTTGGTCTTCCCTCTTGCCAACAATATGCATTCCTCTTACTAATCTTTCCTAAATTTATCATATATATTTAACCTCACATTTATACACTTTTACCCATTACATGGACGCTCAATTTTTGGTAATGAAGAAAATCCACGGTACTCTGGCCGAAAGGTCTCAATCCGTGGTTGGCGACCCTACCTATCACACGGTCCGTCAAATAACGTTCGTATGGACATCTCCCGATGTCCATAATACGAGACGTTATAATTGTCATATATTTTTGTATCAAACAAAATTAATTTTTTTTTCTTCTCTTGATTTAATTTCGTTTTAAAAAGTTTTTAACCATGCCAGCGAGTACAACCGGGTAATTCAGCTAGTTATAATATAAAAATTAAAACGATTTACCTACATAATTGAGAAAACAAATTAACATCAGAACTTTGCTGTACACTATATGGTTCTGCGGGTTCCAACCGTATTGATTCGGGACGGTATATTATATATTTATGCCGGTGACCATCTATATATTTGAAGTTATTCATATCAAAAAATAAGTTTTATTAAGTGCATAATTATAACAAATATTAGTATAGGTTATTATTTATCAGTTAATCAAAAATAACTTTATTTACTATAATGTACATATTACTTTATGCATAATACTGTTTTCTTTAAAAAACAAAGAAATATTGCGCCTCAGTCCAACATAAATGCTAAGTAGGTGAACTTCGAAATCACGTTAAAGTTGTTTGGTAGAATAGTTTATCAGGCCACTTCATTATAGTAAATAAACAATGTTTTTTTCTGTGTTTTATATACGTACAATAATATTTTATTCGTTTAAAAACAAGCTTTATGAATTTCCGAAACTGTTTCAGTATTTTTTTTAGTTGCATCCACAAGTAAGGTATTATTTTTCACATAATTCTATGAACAAATGTACATATTTCGTATTAGATAGTCTATCCATAATGCTCAATTGTCCATTTTCTAATGAACTTATTTTTTTATTATTTTATTTAACTTATTATTTTATATATTTATAACTATACAGCATACAATTACAACTCTAACTTGGTGTTATTAATTCAGTGTATGTACAGTGTAATAATTCCATCTGTTTATGTGTATTGTGTATTATATCATAATATAGTATTAGTTCATAATTTAATATACATAATATTAGTACATAATAAATAATATGTTAATAACATGATGTATACGCCCTTATATTACACACATGTAGTTTATAAAAGGGTTGTGTATAAGCAATTTTTACAAAATTTATAGAAAAATTAAAATTTAATCATATAAGTACATTTTAAAAATAATTTAAAATTAGGTTTGTGTCTTTATTACTTTTTATTGTTGTGTGATCACGATATTTGTTAACAAAACCATTTTACAGAAAAAATGTGCTCTCGGGCTGTAGTTATAATTAAGAAACCAAATTTATACATAATAATGTAAATAAAATTATCGGTGTTCTCCTGTCATATTTTTTCGATTTAAATATAATTGATGTTATACCATCTGTAAAAATCCTCTGAAAAATGATTTTACAAAATTAATTTTGAAAAACTCTTAAATATTAAAAGACGACGGTACAACATAGACAATTTTGTCTATAATATTGTGTTAGAATTTGGTTTTTTAACTACAACTTTACTTCAGACCGAGAACAATTTTTTCTCGCAAAATAGTTTTTACACTAAAATAACGCATGTGTGGCCATCTTGTTAAAATTACGTGACGTGATCTCATGTTTTTTTATGTCACACATAATATTAAAATAATTATGTGACGAATATTTAATAAGAGATATTTTAAGGGCCCTAAAACAAAAAAAATAATTTTTTTGATAGATAAATAATTAATGGTGTACTCAAGTTTGGCTAGGTAAATTCGTTGAGGCACTAGATTTCGAATAAAAACGACGCATGACGTTACAAGGTCACACGACGCAGCGGCAGCCTTTATACAGGAATGCTTTTAATAAAATAAAATAAATGCTTTTATACAGGAATCACCGACGTAGCTTAGGTAAGTCTTTTGTTAATATTTTCTGTTATAATTGATGAAAATAAAAAACCAATGCAATTTTCATAAGTTCGTGTGATTAGCCAAATTTTAATGTACATTTTATTGTATAAAATAAATATAATACATACAAATGACTGGTGTATTTCACCTGTGTGCACCAGTTGTGTTACTTTAAACTTAATTATTTTACTTTAAAATTTATATCTGTATACTAATAATATGCACATGTATAATATGTTAAAAAACTTATACTAAAGAAAATACAATTTATGTTCCTATTTAAGTACTTTATAATTGTTTTATTTTTCAATAGCTCTTTTTATTAAATAACGTAAAATTGAGATTCATATATATATATATATATAAGTATGCTCACCTTCACTTTTAACCATGTATAATGCGTAAATTTGAATTTTTTCTTGTTCAATTTAAAGCACTTATATTTTTATGAAATATTTAATTTTTATCTATATAATTTTTTTAGTTTTGTAATTTTCTTGAATGGTAACCACTCCTTACTAGTATAACTTTATTTTTATAAAAAAAATATTTTCTTTCAAAATATTGAATTTTTTTCAAAAATTATTTATTTCATTAAAATGTAGTATTATTAGTGCTTTAAATGTTACATAAAATAAATTTCAAATTTGTTTATTATTTAGGATTAAAAGTGGGGTGAGCATGCTTAAAAAAAAATTGCTCTGAATATACATATTACATATACATTATAAATATAATGATATATGGAACGCTTATAACTATATGTGGCCATTAGTCCCCCTTGGAATTTTTTTCTACTTTAATCTCTATTTATACCGGGTGTTGCTATCTTATGAAATAGTTTAGTACTGACGCGCATATAGCATAGGAAGAGTTAACGCGTCCTGATGTATAGAAATATATTTTGATTTAATTTGTGATCATTCAAAGTTGAATTTGTTTTTGTTTTACAGGTTATGAAGACCTTTGACTGCTTCTATCAAGTCTCTCCAGCGTTTCCGCATCTTCAATTATTGTCGTTACTAGGCTTTCCAAATCTTTGTTTACTCTATCAAGCTATCGCTGACGGGACCTACATCTTGAATTTATGAAGGTTTATACAATCATCTTTAGATCTGGTGATCGATTTCCGTCTGTATCTTTCATAATAGTTATCCATGCTTTAAATTCTTTTTTAACGGATTTGCACTTTTCAAAAAATAATTTTGTGTCTTTTTTGTATATTGCTATTTCTTTTTTCTGCTCTCAGCAATTATTTTCTATAGTCTTATTATTTTTATTTCTTGCTGCATTTTGTAACCTTGTGTAGTTTTCGGTGTTATCTTTAGAAGGGTCTTCTATCATGATTGCTCTTGCTCCCTGACGTTTTTTGATTGCTTCTTGGCATTCTAAATTGAACCAGTGGTTTTCCTTTCTTATTTAACCTACCTTAAAGCTTTCTGCTGCTTTAATTAGCAAGTCTTTGTTTTTTTCCCCAAGTTGAGGTTAAGGTTTTTCTAGGTTTGGATTGTATTTGGTTGTATTTAAAGAGTTCCCCAGTTACTTTCCTTTTAAATGTTTTAATTTCAACATTACATTTGAACTTGTCTCTGTTTAGTTTAACACCTTTATTTGTATGTTAGTGTCTTTTCCATTTAGTTGAGAATTTGAGCGAGAGATTTACTACCACTAAATAGTGGTCTGAATCTCCATCGGCACCCCTGTAGTTGAATTATTATAATAGTTAAAAATTATAACATGTAACTACGGAAACAAAACAACGAGTGTTAACTAGTCTAATATCCATTAAATACTCTTTATTAAATATTTATCGCATAATTCAAATAAAGTATTAATAATAATAGTATCTACTATCTCTTTTCTCAATAAATCAATAACTGACTTAGGTTTTATATATTTAGTCCTACACTTAGTTTTAACTTATACATTAAAAATATCTATTGTAGGGAAATTAAGATGCTAGGTTTTATTAAACGTGTTTCGAATGAATTTAATTTGTCTACTCCCTTTAAAGGTCTATATAGTGATGTTACGAACCCAGATTTTTGAGGTCGAACCGAACCCGAACCGAACTTTTTAAAATTTTAACGAACCCGAACCGAACCGAACTATTCAATTAAAATATCGAACCCGAACCGAACTTCAT
>JAIPRL010004985.1:0-34771 GCA_025469235.1 Pemphigus obesinymphae
ATTTATTATATATTTAGTATTTATAATAATGTGTATAGTATCAACAATCTAGATATTATCCACAATACGCTGTAAATTAAATAAATACATTATTATTATAAAAAATACCTATATACCTATTATTATTGTTATTATTATTATAACAACCATGGCGATCACACATGTCACTCGTTTTACACAGATGTCCACGTCTCTAGTAGTAGCGTCATTTGGGGGTGGTAGGGTGTGTAATGGCACCACCACTAATTTAAAAAGTGTCCTGCCAATGCTCTAATGCTCCGCCATAAAATTATAATTGCGCTGACCTTTTTTTGAAGAAGTATAGAAGTATTTTCATAGTAGGTATATATATATATATATATATTTTTTTTTTGCTTATTTACGTTTTTTAAGAAGTGTTTTCGTACCTAGCATTGGAATGTGAAAAATGACCTGGTGAAATGTTAAATTTGGCCTGCTTAAAAGTTCGCACACCCGAAAAAAAACTGAAATGACGCTCCCTGGTCTCTAGACATAGATAAGTATACTATCTAGACACAGCGATATTAAAATGAGTGTTTTTTTATTTTTATATAGGTAGGTAGGTATAGGTACTTACCTATTTTATAGGTGCAGTATTACTTCTAAAACCATTTTAAAATGCTTTTTTGTACAAATGTCGTGATTACACAATAATAAAAGTGAATATTTGTGTACCTATTAGGGACTTTTAAAATTTATTTTATCATTTTCTAATACCTAATTGTTAAACTTTCTATAATTTTGCTATACCTATATAGTTAGGTATATATTATATACACACGTTTGGTATAGATAGTTCTAAGATATTATTTTTCTTCACGATGTATATAGAGATTATAGATATAACACAAATAATACAAAACTAAAATACATATTTACATTGTGTGGTCAGTATATTTTTTGTGGGAGAGGTTAGTAAAAAAATTGGTTTCCTCCCCCCTCATAAAAAAGTCCCAAGTAACGCCTATGACTATAATAGTTTTTAATTAAATTAGAACTAATTGTAATTGCAATTCAAATACCAAACATCTCTACTCTCTATTTTGAATTTTTAAAAATAATATCTTCTTTAGTTCCAAGACAACAGATAATAATCGCCGAGTCTAGATACACGGGCGGTCGTGTAGATAATGCGTACACGGACCAACTGTGTAAACATTAATTCTTACCCGGTTGTTTAGTACGCATGCGCCTAGACTTGTAAATTTGTTCCAATTTTAAAATTTTGATATTTGATTCGGTTTTTTTATGCATGTATGTTGTATACAATTTTAAAGGAAAACTCCCTTCGTAAATGTTGTAAATCGGAAAATAATATTACACACATACACTGAACTTCAATCAGAATCTCTTTTATTATTAATAATATACCTATATTGTTATAAGAAGTATTATATTTTATTATTTTTAGTACAGATAGAAGATGATTATTTTAACTTAAAATATTTAAGCAATGGTACCTAATATTGTATTCTGTTAATTAATATTATTTTAAAAAGTTGTAAATATACTTCTGTTTTATTTTATTTATTAACATATTTTATTCGTTTGTTAATTCTTAACAATAATTATAAAAATATATGAGTTACGATGTAATACAATCTACCTAAACATTTTTATAAAATATAGGTACATGCATAAAAAACCCGAATCAAATATCAAAATGTAAAAATTGGAAAAAATTTGTCCAGGCGCATGCGCACTAAACAACCGGGTAGGAAATGTTTACACGGTTGGTCTGTAGTGTACGCATTATCTATGTATCTAGACACGGCGAATAATAATGCCAAGTGGATTGATTATTCATGGAGTAATAAATCAGCTGTGACTTATCACGTCCATGAAATTGTAGGTGTACAAGGAATGATAAGAGAAAGGGGGCTAAATTTAGACAAATTAGTAATTAGTTGAACAGAAAGTGAATGAGTAACGAGGGGTGAGTGTTATGGGCGTTCAAGATATATTTTTAACTTGTGCCATCTGCGCCGATTGTTTCCCGTCAGCAGATCTACAATAATGTTGTTAAAAGTGGTTTTTTAATGTTTCCATTAAAATGTTCTCGATAAAATGCAGTTATTTATTGACAGGCCTCTGTGTCTTACAACTTTGTTCATCAGAAATAGGTAAATGATTGTATGTTAACCATTTAACTATCAATTTATTGTTGTTTTTATTTTCAGCATCATTTTATGGATCTAGTTATGTTAATGTACCCTATCAAGATGCCAAAAGCACAACAGAAATCAGTTTTGCATTTCGTACCAAACATTTGGATGCTTTCCTGTTCTTGGCTGCTGGTAAAACAGATTATTGTTTTGTATTGCTAGAAGCTGGTAAGCTAAAGGTAAAGATAAACCTTGGCGCTGGTGAGTCAGAAATATCATCTCCAAGAGGACTTCGGCTTGACGATCTTAACTGGCATCTTGTTAATATATCACGGAAAGAAGGCGATTTGAATTTGGCAGTTGATAAAATACATATTGTTAGGTAAATAATTACATATGTTATAAATTATGATTTATTCATATTCAATAGTACATAGAAAGTGATTTTTGTCTCCTGAAAATTGTTCAAAAATCAAGTTATAATGTAGCTGTTGTATAGTTCAATATCATACAAAATTTTAATTTTGATTTTATTTTTATTTTAGAGAAAAATTACCTGTTGGGTTTTATGAACTAAATATGTATGGTGGTTTATACATTGGTGGTCAAGGAGACTTTTCAGAATTATTTTTAGGCCATACAAATGGTTTACGTGGGTGTCTACGAGATGTTCGTTATAATGCAGTTCCGGACGTATTGAGTAGAGCACGATGGCGAACAGGTAGAGCCGATGCTCATTCTATATCTTGGGGTTGTGTAAATGAATTTGATGCACCACGAGAATCAAGTATATCATTTCTAGAAGATGGTGCTTACATGGCTATACCTAGTGTATTAACATCGAGAACTAATGTCAAGTAAGTACCTACTTATAATAAAAATTTATTTTAAAAATATACATACTTATATAAAATGTTTTTATATTTATAAGATGGCAGTTTTCCATAAAAACTATATCTGAAACTGGATTAATACTATATAATTCTAAAAAGAGCTCAACATTAAGTAGAAATAGTGGGAATGTTGATTTTGTTGGTGTTGAACTAGTTGATGGTAAAATTCGTGTTGCTCAAAACTGGGGTTCTGGTGTTACTGAATTATATTCTGATGTTGCTATCAATGACGGAGTCTGGCATTCTGTAAATGTAGCTATGGAAGCTGGTGGACTTGATGTTACTGTTGATGCACCTAAACATAGATATCATTTAACCTTTAATAACTCTGCTCAACCTTCAAAACATTTAGATCTTTCAACTATTGTAAGTAAGAATAACATGATTGTTTTAATCATATTACATTTTTATTTAATATTTTTTAGTTATATGTTGGTGGTCTTGAAGTAAATATGAGAAGTGGAGCATTAGCGTCTGGTATGCTTTCAGCAGGTAATAGCTTTAAAGGATGTATTCGGGGTATTTCGAATGATGGACGTTCACTTGGATTACCAGATGCTTTAGATACCTCCAAACTTATATCACGCTGTGTTTGGTCATATCCATGTACAGAAAAACCTTGTGTTCATTCACCTGATATCGGATGTTCGCAAATTGGAATAAATTTCTTCAAATGCACTGGATGTGAAGATCATAATGACCCACAATGTGTTCGTCCAGAATTTGTGCAAACACACAATGTATAATTTAGATATTATATTTTTTTTATAAATATAAATACTCATACAAATAAATATTTTACAGGCAATGTTAAAAGTTCCATTACCAATTTCTATTGAAGTGTTAACTATAACAAATTTGATTGTAGTTGAAGGATCTACGGCAACTGTAACTACATCAATTATTAGTTTGATACTAGATTATAATCATTATGGGATTCGAGAATCAGGTGTACAGTTTCATATTGTTCAACCTTTTGCTAAACATGGAAAATTGAATATAGAGTCATCTAAATCCTCTACTGGAATTTCAGTTACTACATTTAATATGTTAAATATTTTAAAAAATGAGGTAAGGTAAATTTTAAAATATTTATATTTAAATTAAAAATTTAAAACTTACAAAATATATTAAAATAATATACTTACCTAGATTTATATATTTATAAGTATGTTAGGTATAAAACTATTCTGTTATACAATATGATTAAATTATTAATTTGCAATATAATTATAATTAAATGCAGATTGGTATTAATTGTAGGTTTTTTATGTACATGATGGATCTGAAAGTACTCAAGATTCCATAATGCTTGATCTTGAGTTTGTATCTAATGAGGGATTATTATTACCTGATTATTTACAAGGACGACAAAGATTTATGTTACCTGTAAATATAACTCCAGAAAATGATACCCCAACTATCCGTTTACCTTCTGATTATAGCTTACTTTTAGCACAGGTAAAATGTTTTTTTTTTTTTTTGTAGATTGACAAACATAGTTAATGCTAGTTTGTGTTGTTTGTTTAATGCTTTTGAGTTTTTTTTTTTTTTTTAGTTTATACTTTGTGAGTTAGCATGCAGTAGTTACTGATATTTTCATAATGGTTTTTTTAGTTGAATTTGTAAGTATTTAAAATGTATCGTAATATAGTTGTTAAGTTGTTAATTATTTTTAGGGTACATGGAAAATGCTGGATAAGGATAAAATTGTAGTGATTGACCGAGATTCAAGTCCAGAAAGACTCATTGTATCTGTAATGAACATTAGTGGAGGATTTTTAGAAACAACTGACAATCCAAATGTATCATTAGGTACGTTTTCAGTTGCACAGATGAATAATGGTTTCATTGGTTATAGACACACTTCAAATGAAACGGGACATTTTAGTTTTACTATACAAGTAAATATTCTCAAGTAATAAATATAGTTATAAATTAGATTAATTATTTTAATTATTTTATGCTTACTTATATAACTTATTATAGATTTATATAGATTATAATTCTAGTAATATCTTATTAATTTTTTTATCTTTAGGTCTCTGATGGTGAAAAAGAAAGTATCATTACAGTGGTACCTATTGAGGTTTATAGTTTATCATTGACTCATATACAAAATACTGGTGCAATTTTGGCTTACAAATCATCTGTTGTAATTAGTCCTTCAAATTTAACATTTGTTACTAATGCTGATGATCCATCTCTTGAATTAATATTTAAAGTAAATATATATTTATTTTAGTAATTATATTTACTAAAGGTGAGTCAAAGAGTTCAAAATTGGAAAATCAAACCAAACTTTTAATAGTTTAGTTTAGTTTTGAAAGTCTACTTAGAGTAGTAAAAACTTGAACCGAATCAAACTTAATTAAAGAGAGTTCAAACTTGGATAAACTATTCAAACTCGAAGATTTTTGAAATGGCTACTAAACTAATGACCTGAATATAATAATAATATAATGAGTATATAGGTTAATCAAAAAAAGTTGATTATTGGTTATTAAATATATCTATGTTTTATTTTTTTATTTATTTAATTTTAAAGTTTGGTTTGGGTTTGGGTTGTCTTTTAAACTTCATAGTTTGGTTCGACTCCTAAATTTTTAGTTCGATCCACCTCTTATATTTAGTTTTTTACATATTTTTAGTATTCAAAAATTAAAATGTATTCATTTTTTATGTAAATTTACATTATTTATTTTATAATTAATCTATACATTTTTACTAGATTGTAAAACATCCAAAATTCGGTGCACTAAAACTAATTGATGGTGAACGAGCACAAGACAAAATTAATGTTTTTAATAATCATCAATTGGAAAAAAAACTTGTTAGTTATATGCACAATAGTGAAGGTTCTCCTGCAAAAGATTTCTTTAAAGTAAATTAATAAACTAAATTATTAACTACTTATAAATATTAAAACATTTTTTATTGATTATTCAGTTTGAAATATGGGCTGGTCAAATAAAATTAGGAGACACATATAAGTTTGAATTGAATTTTGTTGAAGTACATTTAACTGTGGAAGTTTTTGGTCCACTAAAATGGCAAGCATCAAGCGAGACTGCTGTAAAAATGGATTCCATTAAAATTCAAACTTATCCAATACTTTTACATCCTAGCTCCATTATTTTTGAATTAACTAAAACTTCACATACTGCGTCATTGTATTTAAGGTATGTTTTTGTTCATTGTTTTTTTATTTTTTTTATTGTAAAATTCATATACCCATGTATTTATATATTTTTTTTTTTTATAGGAATAAACCGTTAGTGGATGGTGAAACATGGACTCAAAATGATATAGATTCGGGACTTTTGACATTAAAATTACATCATGACACATACTCTCCAGCTACAGATTTATTTGATGTAAAAATAAGTGCACCACGTTGTCCACCTATAGTATCTAAAATATTAAATTTTGAGTATTCACCAAGTCCATTACTTGCTCAAGCTGTTTCTGCTTTCATTCATCCTCTAGAAGTAATTACTTGAATTTTTATTGCTGTATAATTTTTCATTGTGTATCAATGGTTAAATTTTAGGTAATAGAAGGCGGTTCTTCTCCACTAACTGATAAACACATTTCAATTAAATGTGTTGGTGTAAATCAATTACGATTTGAAATTTTGTCCGGTCCAGAGCATGGATATTTACATTTATTGATTAATAATAATACAGTGAAAAATGTAACTGTATTTACCGAAGATGACTTGTATGACAGTACATTGTCTTACTCGCATGATGGATCTGAAAATAATCACGACCATTTTAAATTTTTAGCTACTTCAAAAAATGCTAATTTTCAAGTTAGTTCTTTTTTATTTATTTATTTTTAAATACTCTAAATAAGTTAATAATATATTATAAAATTTTTCAGTATGTTGGCCTAGTTAATATAACTATACAACTAATCAATGACAATCCACCAAGTTGTGTGACAGAGGAAAATTTACGTGTAGTCACAGGTGGTGATAGAACTATAACTAATCACAATTTACAATGTCATGATAAAGATATTGACACACAAGTAGCTTCCTTGATTTATACTATCAATTCTATTTCAAATGGAATGATCTTAAATACTGTAAATGATCCATTTACAACAGTTATGAAATTTACACAGGTATGTACATATTACGAGAATTGAAAACCAGCTGGATTTTTACCAAAAGATACTCATCTTTCAAATCAACTTAATTATTTGATATTATTTCTGAAATCAGATTTTAATTTTTCATGAAGTTTACTTGAGATCAACTTAATCACATTTTTACATTTAGACTTCTAACACTCCTAAAATTTGATACGTTTTATTATTAAGTTAAAAATTTTAAATATTAGTTGTGTAGAGTTAAAAATAAAAAGTGAGAAAGTTGACCTCATGTAAATATAATTACAAACTCGAATTAGTTTTCAGAAATGTTATCAGATTATTAGGTTGATAGGAAACAACATATAAAAATACACACCTCGCCTGCAAACATTTATTATTTATTGTCTATATTTAACTCCTTAGAATAGACCGCTTCTACCCTCTTAATTACCGTGTTAATTTTCTTCATTTTTATTAAAATTATAATTTATATGTATAGGTATTTAATTAAAAATGATAGAGAACTAATAGAGATTTTTACCTCAATTATCTTATTTCATTTACTATCTCTGTCTAACTAAGTAACTGATAATATACAAAATTTATATTCAGTATTTGTGTCACAACATTGTCATTTTTAATATTGGAGTAAATTGACCTTTTTACCAAATTTCTAAACTAGATAATATTATCTATGCTGTAGTGTCCTCTTTACACAATTTTTATTTTGTAAAGAGATATAACTATTTTAAAAGTTCATTATTTAAATTAGATATATTTTTCTTTAAAATTACAATTTTGGAGAAAAAAAAAGACACTAATAGATCAGTTTACTTTAATGTTAAAAATGACTAAAGTTGTGATAAAAGTGCTGAATGTAAATTTCATACATTATCTATTGGTTAGATGAAGACTGCAAATATGGGTATTATGTCCTAACACGTATAATATAACATAGATAAGCTATTTCGAAACTTAGGGCACAATGACATCACACAGGTATTTTAAATTGCTCATATATCATTGAATAATGAAAATAAAAATGTGAAACTTATACAAGTGTATAGAATTGTATGAACTACAAATTTATTTATTTTTTTTTAATGATTTTTGGGGTTGTGTGCTCTTTTAAATTAAATTTAAAAGAAATACATTATAAAACCATTTCACCCTTCACTATGCTCAAAATCAAAAATGTATTTTATATAATTATTTAATTTACCTATAAAAATGAGTTTTAACTTAATTAATGATTATTTGTTGATATTTTTAAATTGTTAACAATTACTAAATTCATCTAAATTATAATTTTATAAAAATATTTTTTTTTTTAAGTAATTATTAAAATAAATAAATAAACAATTAAAATGAACATACTTAATCTTATAAAATAAGTAATTTTAGATTAAGGGAGATATTGAGATGGCGTTTCCCCAGTAATTAAATATTATAAGGAAAAACATTGTTATTTCGACTTGATCATACATCATTTTTTTTATTAAAGAAAAACACCCATATTTTTACAATTTGAATATAATAATCAGGGCTTGAGACTATTTGCTTAAAATCATAAAAATATGTGCATATATATGCACCAAAAATAAATCAAAATATGTTTAAATACTTAAATAAGTTAAAATATTATATTCAAAATATTAATTTTAAAAGTAAACACTATGATAAATATGTATACTTATATGTACAACTATTATAATATTATCAGTAATGATTAAAATATGTCAAAATTCTATATACCTAAACATTTTAGGAAGAAGTAAATAATGGAAAATTGATTTATCGTGATGAGTTTGCATCTGATACTAAACAAAATCGAATTAGTGTTGTTGAACTCGGTGTATTTGATGGAAAACATTCAATTGATTTCAAACTTCAAGTTGAATCATCACCACCATTTATTAAAGTACTAAATAATTCTCAATTGATGTTAAGACAAGGTGGAGCTGCTACTATTACAACTAATCACATATATGCTGATACAAATTTAAACATACATTCTGATAAAATTAAGTAAGTATATATTATATATATATATAAGGGATGGGGTGAACAGTTCAAAAAATCAAACCAAACTTCAAGAGTTCGGTTCTGGTTCGAAAGTCAAACTTAAGTAGTAAAAATTCAAACCAAAGCAAACTTAAATTGAAGTTTAAACTTGGACGAACTATTCAAACTAAACTAATCTAATGACATTTCAAAGTGTATAGTCTATATATATAAGTCAAGGTCGTAAAAAAAAAACATTTTTAAGGAAGTATTTTGTTGTAAAAATATTATTGGTTTGTCGAAAAAAGTTTACCTTATTTTTCTTATTTAATTTCGATGTTAGGCTTGGGTTCACATTTGACATTAAAACTAAAAGTTCAGTTTGAGTTCAGGTTCACAACTTCATGGTTTAATTGGACACTTAAGTTTTGAGTTTGATCCACATCTAATATATATTATATTAGGTTAATTTTGTTTATGTATTATTTATTTTATTTTAGCTATCAAGTAGTAGAAGGTCCTGGTCAAGGAGAAATTGAGCTTGGTACAAATATTGAGCCTTTAAAAACGACTATATTTAGTCAGGCAGAACTTGAAGCAGGCCATGTGCGTTACCGACATAATGGCGATGTGGAAAGTGTACGAGATCGAGTATTATTCCGTATATCTACAGGTAGTACAGTATCTAGAGAACTAGAATTTGATATAAGACTATTACCACAACACTATTGGGAACCTCTTGAAGTCACAAAGAATTCACAAATAATAGTTGATGAATCTACTACTATTGCAGTAACAAGACAGTATCTTGAGGTAAAAATAATATATAATAATTATTAATAATAATGTCTATATATAATAATAATATAGATATCTAGAAAAATATTAAATTTCACAAAAATATAATTCAAATTAAAGTGAAGTAAAAATTACTCAATATTCCAAAATTATGTTTATTCTTAGCAGCTTCCATAAATGAAAAGTAGTACCTCATTGTATTGTATACCATTGTGCCATAAAGAAAACAATGTTTTATTGAACAGTTTACTAATTGTGTAATGGTTAGCGTTTTCTAAAACGTCACATGCGAGTAAAAATATTTTCCCAGATTTATCGATTTCTAAAGTATCAAGGTCCGCACACACTGCTGCGGTGGTGGTGAGGTGTACAATATTTAACATTGGATAATCTCTAACTAACAATATAAATTTTTCAATGTTGTTTTTTTTTTGAAAAAGACATCGTGATTGGAAAAAAATTCAAGAATACTGGCAGCTATTAGTGCAGAAGCACAACTAACTATAATAACCGCTAAATTGTAAATGATTGAAAATAGTAAAAATAAATTTTTTTTTTTTCACAGAATACCTATTTTATTACAGTTATCAATGATATGTATTTTATACACAATCAACCCAAATAAGTAATAATATAAATTAAATATTAATTTAATATTTAAATAATAAATAGGTATATAAATAAATAACAATAAATAATATTATTATAAAGTATATCGTATATCATGTACGGCCACCGTAGCGGTAAAATTAGTCATGCAGCAATTTAGCGTGGCGTTATTTTATCACGAGATCCACCGCAGATTTTAACACGACGGTGTGCTTTCGTAGTATCAAATACGTGCGTTACAGTTTACTGTCACCTCCACCGTGGCAGTGTGTGCGCACCTTCAATCATAACATTTGAAATGTATTGTCCTGTAGCATCGGTAGTTTCATCTGTGGACACCCAAATCTTTATTCCTATTGATTTTGTATTTCATTGTTCTCAAAAAAAAAAAAATATTTTCTCCAAATTTCGAAACATATTTATGAACAGACTTTACTTTTATCATTTTAATTTACACATACACACACTATTGCAAAGTATGGTCATATAAAAACTAAACTATCACTAAGTTTTTCATTATCGACATTATTGCTTTAATACCTACAGCAAACTTTATCTTATTATGGCAAACTCTATCGATAAACAATTATCTAATTGAGTATTGACAATAGGCTAAAAGTGAACAAGTTGATATATAGGTATATATAAATTTAAAAATAATCGAAATGTGGATATATATATATATATCTTTAGATATATATCTTTAGTTAGGTATTATTAACTTAATATATTTTTTTTTCAATATATGCATTTTGAAAAATGATAAAATATGCATAATAATTAAAAGTGTTCCAATTATGCAAAATTTAAATTTGTGTCTTACCTTAATCTAATAAATAAAAATATGCAAATGCATATAATTCCGGTCCCTAATCATAATCTACTATTAATGAAAAAATTAAAATATCTAATTGTAAGATTTATATAAATTATAAACCAGACCTTATAACTGGTAACCAGTTTTTTTCAAAAACACTTTTTTTAAGAACCATAAACCGATTACCAGTTTTTAATTCTAAATTTAAAGAATGTTCATCAGTAATCAGTAATCGAAAATTATATATTATATATATGTTTTCGGTTTTTAAATTTACCAGTGATTGTTTTATGACATTACCGATAATTTTAACAGAACAAATTACCTATATTAAAAGTAAAAAGAAAAATTTTTGTATAATACATTACTAATATTATTCGTTTTCTTTATCTTTCTTTTGTCATTTATATTTATAATAATTTAATCTTTATTTTATAATACCTTATACTTATTATTGTATTATAATTTGATATTGTTATTTATTACTTAAAATTGTTCATTTTGATAATGCATTATATGGTCTTAAGATTAGTTTACCTTTACACTATGTTGGTACTTAGTAGTTAGTCATGTAGTAAATTAATTACTAACTACTAAAACACTCTAGTAGCTTAAGTGTTGTGACATTAGTACATTATCGAGTACAAATCTGCTAATGTACTGAACTAAAAAAACTAGTATTCTACCTAAAAGTTCAGCAAAAAAAAAAAAAGTCCAATAGAATAAAAGTCTATGATAGGTACACTATACTACAAATTTAGGATCTTTTCTATATGTCATCCATTTTTTACTATTATTTATTTAATTTTTTTTTTTTTAAACAAATATCACGATTACACAACAATAAAAATTGGTACTAATATGGGATTATTTTGAAATTACTTTTAAAATGTTAGATTTTTATTTTACTAATTATTTTTATTTTTTCTAAAATTTACTACTTAAGAATTGTCTACAGCCTACACAGCTATACATAACCCCTTTAAAAAACGAGGGTGTAGTATCCAACACCCTCATTATAAATCCATATATAAAGTTCAAGAATCAATTTCATCGACTCAAAAATTAGCAATAACATTTTATATATAATGTAATAAGTATTAAAAATTACATTTATACTACACTATCCCAATATATATATAAAATATGAATATGCTGTATATTTGTATATATAGAATTTTTTTTGTGTACTTTTATTCTATTTGACTTTTTTACTGGACCTTTTGTCGATGAACATTTGTTCAGAAACTCAAAAAAAAATGTGTTGAGACAAATTATTTTACTAAATTACTTCACTAAATTAATCAGTTCACACACGTTACTCTACTAAATGACTAACATAGTATGAAGTAAAATTTAGGTTTACCCCAATGATGCTGATTATAGCTAGTGTAATAAAATACATTTAAAATTAATCGTCAATGTTATTGTTTCTAACTTTAGTCAATCATCATATGATATTCTGTGTACTGTAAAAAATGTTATGTTTATTTTGTCACATGTGAATTTGCTTTTAATTTTATGTACCTATTATATAGTTTAATTTTTACTTTTTAATATTATTACAATAATTATCAAAATAAGTCGATTCAAAATAATTTTAATATTCTAACAAATATTTCGGAGTTAAAAAATAAAGAACAAAATGTTGGGCGATAGGTACAATAGACGTTTCAAACAAATTGAGTTTTAGACTCATGATCGCCTATCTAACTACACCACAACCCCCACGAGTCCAACCCTAGAGGCCCAGATGTTATTGGGTCTCGGTCCAGAGCTCTGCTTGGTGAGGACAAAGGGGCGGTTCCTGCGGTACGGATTTTGGCCATGTTGGAATTTTACCTTCTAACGGCCAGGCTAACGGTCAGCTGGCTCGGAGTGTATGGGTGCACTAAACTCAAACCACCTTATTGTCCCTGTATTAGGTATAGTCCCTGCAGTTTACCCACCATACTTTGGGCAAGGTCATATAGGCAAGTCGGTGAACTGTCGATGGGACTCATTAAATTTTTTTTTTTTTTTAATACATATTTTTATTTTCCTATATTCCTTACTATATAATATAATAGTATCCAGTAGCACAGACATGAATTATCATGTTTTAGATCAACAGTTCCCAACCTGTGATACGCGAAAAAAAATATTGACAATTTTCATTGCATTATTTGGTATATTTGATATTAGCTGATTTTATAAATATCAGTAGCATGGGGTTTGTAATCGTAGCAATTTAGATAAAGATAGTAATGACAAATGGCTGTCATGACTAGCGTACATGACTGACATATTTAACCATTTAAATGTTCTAAATATAAGTCTGCAAGGATCGAACATAAATATATTTATTTTGTAAGTATCCTAGAGAAATCCTTCAACATTTAAAACTAAATTTTGGGAAGAAAATGAAATTTGGCCATATTCAAATGTAATTACAGACATTTTGGAACATCTACAATTGCTAAAATCCAACATTTCTAAATATTTTCCTAAGGATAATTCAGAAATTAAATAGATCACAAACGCGTTTGAAGAGGATTATATTAAGAAAATTCCAGAACTTATTTTAGCAAAAGAATCATTCATTGTTCTCACCAGCGATGACAGCACCAAACCAGTCAAATACTAAAACATCCTAGACCCCCATGCACTCTATCATAATCTATTCTTTCACAGCCTACATGTCCATTCATATTCCCACCAATTACAATATCCTATACTCTTTGTACTCCTTGACCCTTGTATTACTTCATCCATCTCTTGCCAAAACTCTTCTTTCTGACTTTCCTCACATCCCATTTGTGGAGCATATGCACCTACTATATTCAATACATTTCCTCTAATATTACTCTCACCAAAATTACCTTATCACTTCCTAATAACCTCTACCACTTTTACTTTCATTTCTTCATCTAATATCACTCCTATACCATTCTTTGTACTAGCTCTTTCCTGAATATATGATTTATTATTTATATGGTTTCCTTCGCCAATTTCCCTTGCTTTTTCCCCTTTCCACTTTGTTTCTTTCATACAACAAATATTCACATTCCTCCTCATCAAAATTTCTGCTAACTCCCTGCTCCTGCCTGTCAATGTTCCTATATTTCACAAACCTACTCTCACTTTAAATCTATCTTGTGTACTCAGGCATGAATCTAATCCAAAACCCTTTGGTGCTTTTCCTACACCGTCGACATCAAACTCATATCATACTAATTTATTATTTTTTTTCTTTTGTAATATATTTATTAATTATTTATATCCATAATGTGGATTTTATATTTCTTAGTGATAAAATAATATATTCTTTAAATATATCTAAAAAAAATATAATCTTTTGAAATTTAAAATATTATTTTTAGGTAAAACAAGACATGGTTCCTCCTTCTGATATTATGTACTTAGTAAAAGAACCACCACGTTATGGATACTTGGAAAAAGAATCTAATGAAGATGATCCTGGAAGTCCCGAAATCAATCATTTAACTACATTCAATCAAAGTCTCATAAATAGTGGCCATCTTTATTATGTACAGTCGACTATGAATCAAAGTACTGATCGATTAGTTGTTGATATCACTAATGGAGTTGTTTCATTATATGGTCTTGTTGTGAGTAATTTCCTCATTTTTATATCAAAATTTATATTTGATTCAATGTTTTTTTTTTAACACAGATAAGTTTTGTGATTGTGCCAAAAAATGTATATTTAACCAGCTCTAAGCTAAATGTAATTGAAGGAGGAAATGTAACATTGAATGCTGATACATTTCCAGTTTTGAGTTCATATTACACAGATAGGGTATCCCGATATTCATTGGTTAGTGCTCCAAACCATGGGCGTATTGTGCGTACTACAGTTGATACATTTGATCCAACTATAGACTTTTGGAGCCCTAAACAACTAGCAAGATCACAAATTATGGTTTGTTAGAATTTGAAAAATTTATAAAACAAAGTCTTAATTTTATTGTATTTTATATATTTCAGTATGTCCATGATGGATCTGAAAGTACCGATGATAGTTTTTCAGTTAAAGTAGCCGTATCTGATGAAAAAGAGAGTGCTCCAGTTGATATTGAAGTTAAAATAAATCCAGTGAACAATCAAAGACCATTAGTAATGAGAAATACTGGTATTAAAGTTTGGAAAGGGGGAATTGGACTCATATTATCTGATAACTTAAGTAAGTTTAGTAATTTTTATAAGTATAAATTGTTTTTCTTCAGCTTGACATAAAATTCAAATCCAGCACCTACCATCATTAACTCTCCTTATCAATTTTCATACGCCATCTCAAAGATGCATTTCAGCCTATTATTTCAAAATATCTAGTAACTACATCAATCCATAGAGGCTTTTTAGAGGTCTTATTCTATTTTTTCCTTGATTAATACATTCTTAAGTAATTAACCATAAACTTTTCAACATGTCAATTCGCTGTAAACATCTACACCTAATGACTGAAAAAAATATTTGTTTTGTTATATTATTTCTGTAAATTTAGCTGTTGAAGACAAGGACACAGATGTTTCAAATTTGACTTTCGTGGTTTCATCATCTAGATGTGGCCATGTCATTTTAGAATCACAACGTACCGAAAGATTTACTCAAGCTCAAATTGATCAAGGTATTGTATTTTTTAAACACTCTGGAGAATATTGTGATGGTGAATTGGAACTGTCAGCTAATGATGGTCTTCATTCTACTGGAGTTATACAATTTCATATTACGGCGGAACAAGCTTCAGTAAAACTTTTAATTAATAACCCACTACGAGTATTTCCAATGCTTGGACGCCAATTAACTATTGACCATTTATTGGCTCAATGTGATGATCCAAGTTATCAAGTTACATACATTGTAAAAACTGCACCAAGATATGGCATTGTATCTAAGAGTGCTTCATACGAAGATATAAATCAAATGGCTGTGACAAATTTCACGCAAAAGAACATAAACGAATCAGCTGTATGGTATCATCATGTATCAAAATATTTCTCCAGTAATACTACAAATGATATTTTTACATTTGATGCAATTTGTGAATATGCAGTACCAATCGTTAATCAAGTAAGTGAGACAAATTGCAAATAAATAGTAAAATTTATAGATAATATAATATTATTATTTTACAGACTTTTAATCTAGAAATAACGGTATCATCTGGTGGCCTTGAAGAACTTTTAATTGGTGACAAAACTAAAGAACTTGTGGTTAAAGAAGGAGAGTCTACAACTGTCGACCTAAATACCACTGCTATTTTAACATTTTTAGTAAACAGTATTGGCATTAGATCACCTACTATCAAAATCGAACTTACAAATGAACCTAAGCATGGACATGTATGCCTTGATGATGATTGTAATCGACGAACATTTTCTCAAGGTCATATGCGACGTAATCAAGTAAGATACGTTCATGATCATTCAGATACCCTCTCAGATAGTTTAGAATTTTCTGTTTATTTGGATATTGATCCTACTGCTGTTCCTTTATGTAATGTTACCATTCCAGTAAGCATTATACCTGTGAATGACCAACCATTCTTTTTAACTCAATCATATCCAAACTTAAGACTCGTTCAAGGACAATCTGTAACATTAACTAGATCAGAACTTTTAACGGAAGACCCCGACACACCTCCTGAACAAATTGTTTATGATATTATAACAGCACCGGCCTATGGTACCATTTGCTTGGCTGGTATTAAAAACTCGGTGAGATTTACTCAAGCTGATATTGATGCTGGTGAAGTAGTTTACAAACATGATGGGCAGTTGAAACCTACAACATTTTATTTCCGTGTGTGGGATGGTCAGTTTAATCCAGTCTATAAAGTTTTCCAAATATATGTTATACCAGTTATACTGAATGTAACTGTATCATTACCTTTGCCATTATTACAAGGAGCATATGAAACTTTTGTGAATGAAAAACTATTCCAAGTTGAAACAAATGGAGACAAAGATTCAATTGCTTATAATATTACAATGAATCCTAGGCACGGTATTATCTATGTAAATGGCACAAAATCAAAACTATTTTCACACAAAGATTTGAAAGATGGTAGAGTAATTTATAGACAGACTGATTTGACTGCTGCGGCAGATGCATTGCGATTATCTGCTCAAATGCATTGTGAACAATCACCTGTAATTAAAGATTTATGGTTAAATATAAGTGTTGAGCCTTTGGTAAAAACGGGAGCATTTTATCCTTTAACTGGATTGAAATCCCAACTTGGAGTTCAAGTTTTAAATGCTGAAATGTTAGCAAAACTTACAAGTTCTGATCCTAAATACAAAATTTTAAGAAAACCAAAGTATGGAAAATTGAAAAAAATTGTTAGAAGATCTGGAGATAAACAAGTAATTCGTGAAGTTGATGTTACTAAATTTACGCATGGTGAAATAGCAAGTGGAATAGTGTATTTTGTTGCCAAGAAAGTTTTAGAACCAGTAGAAGATAGTTTTCCATTTTTTTTAACAGCTACTGGTGTGCAACCTGCAATTGGAGAATTACGATTCCATGTATCTGTAGCTGAACCTCCTTCCACTACAACACCTCATTTACCATCAACTACATTTAAATATTCTTCAACGTCTGTTAACAAAAAATCAGATATTGTAGAAATAGCCAGACCAAATATGAGTGATGACTATTTGCTATGTGTTGGGTTCATTATGGCTGTAGTGGTAGCATCTCTTGTTATCGTAGTACTTATACGGTGTCGATCAAAGAAACGAGCAGAAGAGTTGGACAAAATGAACCCAATGCCGTTACCTTGTCCTCCTGATGATTTGATGGCCACATCACCTAGGATGGACAAGAATGAAAATCATGGATGTAAAGTGATTGCTTTGGGACCACCTGAACACACTGAACCGGAGACTGAATTTAATATGAGGTATCCATATGGTGCTGCTGATGAAGAATATAGTAGCAGTGCTGACGGCACAGAACAAAATAATCCAATGCTTAGGAGAAATCAGTATTGGGTGTGACATAAGTAGTCAATAGTGTCAAACTATTATTTATTAAGATGACTAAAATAATATATTATCGATACAAATTTAACTATTATTATTATTAACTTGTACAATTAGTAATTAAATTATTTGCGTAATAACTTATTGGTTTTTCATCTGGACTGTGTATTGAAAAATTTAGTCAATAATATTTTTATTCATAGTCCACATCATCCAAAGTTATATAAAAGTTAAATATTAAGTAAAACATTTTTACTTTAATAATAGCTAACTGACAGAATTTGTAAAAATTTCATAATGTATAACACAATTATTTAAGCTTTATGTAGATTATAAAAATAGGTGCATTAAAGGTGTTTGAAGAATTAAAATAATATCAAATGTTTTAGTATTAATTATCTTTAGTCTAACTTTTATATTATTTAGTGGAAATTGATTCAAAACTTGTTCCATTTTTAATTCTTAAAACACCTTATATAAAACTACTCATTATAATGTACTACTTACCAGAGTATTAACTGGGCATTTTATTTAATTTACATTTTTTTAACCATAATAATTGACATGACAATTTTTTTTTTTTTGAAACTACTTTCGAATACCTTTATAAACGTTGTCTAGTTTGCATAATTGACTGATTGTTTTTTTTATAAAATATTTGGTTATTTGTTTAGACTAAAAACCATTTTAGTATTAATTAATTTATTATATTATGAGTGATTAAATTATTATATTGTTAATAATTATATTTAATTTATATAATATTGATTAATTTATACATATTTGATTGAAAAGAAAGAATGTTTTAAATCTTTTAAATGTTCTATATCAAGTCCTTGAATGTGTATTATAGTTGTATGTAATGTACTTTTTGTTTATGAAGAAGATATGTTTTTTATTATAGAAGAATTTATTATATCATTATTGTCTGTTCCCTTTTACAAATTATGGGACCAGGAAATAAATTGAAAATTGAAAGTTAATAATATGACATTATGACCACAATGTATAAATTGTACTAGATACATCATGAATAGTATACAACGATGAATTTCCACATAAAATATTGGTATAATTTAGGTTACTAGTATTGTATATTTATAATCATTCTACCATAATATATAATTTAAAACATTTCAATTTTGAGCAAAAATCCCAAAATGTAATTATATAATACTAATTTATTATGTCGAAAAGCTCAATTAATTTTCTTATTGTACATAATTTTATATACTACCATTTATAGACTAATAAAAGTAATAACCATAAATATAATAAAATCAAGCATTTTTTTTTTTTTCTATATTGTTTCCACTCATTACACTCTGATGTGAAAGGTGCCTAAGAAATCCGGTGCTCTGAGTATAACGTGTTCAAATTCCATGTAAGATAACTTGCCGTCGCCGTCCACATCTGCTTCTTCAATAACTTTTTCACATACCTGAACAATTTCTTCTGCTGACAGTTGGCTGCGCGTCAATAACTTCAACACTTGTTCCAGATCGGCTGGTCCAATATAATGGTCATTGTCGAAATCTATGTACAATCATTAATTGTTGTTAACAATAAATATGTAATAGGTATTAGAAGAACCCTAAATGATATTAAAATCTACTAAGTATTAAAAAAAGAACATTCAAAAGTATTATTACTTTATGTTAATTGGAGTAAAGTTATGACAAAATGAATAAAAAAATAATGGAGATGAAGGTATTCAAAAATCTTCTCCATTCCATTTTTTGTTCGCCAAATCATTCATAATGGGTACTTGTATTATTTAGTAAAATAATTCTACTATAACAATCATTAAATAATGAAATATTTTATCATAATAGAGTCTTCTACTCTGTTTTTAGATTTTTCCTCTTGCTAATATTAACCTCTTTAGTTACTATTCTATTGCACATTTATACCTATACTGTATATAGCTATCGGGTTGTATAAATCATAAGGTACCTAGAAAACTAAATTGTTTTTATAATATTTCCTACCTATAAAAAAAAAAAAAATATATAAAAATTAAATGTGCCTAGAGTATTCAAAAAAAGATTATAGGTAACAACTAGTTTCAACCGTAAGTCATCATCAGGTAACTCTATGCAAATTTTATTTTTTATAATATAAATTAATTTTTTTAGGTATGTAGAATGGAAGGTAAATATTATAAAAACAATTTAGTTTGCTAGTTTATATAATAATTATTATGATTTATATAACCTAATAGTCGTATACAGTACCTATAGGTATAAATGTATGATAGAATAGTAACTAAAGTGGTGTTAATATTAGCAAAGGGAAAAGTCTATATATAATATATTGTTATTTTTTATAATACCTATATATTTATTTTTATAAGGGTACTACGTATTTTGTTTAATTAATTTTTTAATTTTAAATAGGTATACTCCTACATAATATGTTGTGTATCAATGTGTATAATATTGTTATTATTAATTAGTAACCATAAATTTTAAAAGCATAGAACACTTTGATTTGTCTTGGAGCTTGTTCACTGAACACCGACAGTAGGTCCAAAAAATCTTCAAAACTCAATGATCCATTACCTTCTTTGGAAAACACCTGGCATATGCGTTCCTTAAAAGGATTTTCCTAAATAAAAACGATTTAATTAATATTTATGTAATATTATAATTACCTACTATCAAATGACACTGTTAGTGCAAAGCAGTAACTGTAAAAATCAAATCGTTGTAAAAATGGACTTTCAATATTATTTGCCCCGAACTATATGTAACTAGAATACATGAATATTGGGTGATGAAAAAATGTTTTTATTTTTAGATAAAGATGAATTCAATAATTGGCAAGTTACTGCATTAAAGGGCTCTAAGATTATATCCAGCAGTATATAGGTACCTACCTATATGATTACATCTTAAAAAATTAATAATTTTAAGATACAATAGATATCTATCATCTATTATCCTGTGCACTCTTTTAGTACCTACCGACTTTAAATTGTAGTAACTTTCATACAGCAAACTAAATATTATTTAAAAAACGCAGTACCTATACATATTATAATATATTGAACATTTCAGATCCGAATGGTAAATAATAAATACATCAGTAACTATCGTGTATAGATAGGTACCTACCTCTACCCACTTACTGAAGTTTTTAACTCTAGGAAATGCTTTTACGGTTTTTTCTCCCAGAAAACGGTCGAATTTCACATAGTCACGCCGTTTTAAATTTTACAAAACTCGTGTTTCGTGCTACAAACCTTAAGCTCTGGCAATTGTTCGATTCGTTCCTGCGGTACTCGGATTTTTACCGGTTCGTCTCCCGTCATCTTTTTTGGCACCACTTCAGGACAAATCGCTCTATATCTTTTGTACACTCTATATTGTATAAATAAATTGAAAACAGAATTAGCTACTTTAAATTAAATTTTTTTTTCAGGTATTAGAAATAATATTGTATATTTTCTTCATGATATATACGAGTATAATAGCTGGTACCTGGTAGGTACCTATATATATATATATATATATATATTGCTTATATAATTGGCTAAAAATAATAAATATATACTGCAGGCCCGTCGCTAGGGCACAAGCAAGTCATGCGCCGCTTTAGGGCGGCAAAATTAAAAAATATGATTATCGACACGTATTTATATATTTTTATAGCATATACTTGTATAGTATAGTATTTATATAGTTTTTTTGGTTATTTACGTTTTAAAAAAAGTATTTTAGGGGTATATAGTTAGAGAAAAAATTGATGACTTTTTTTTTTCTCGTTTACGTTTTTTAAATTCAAATTTTTGCTTTAGGGCGGAAAATGTCTAGGGACGGGCCTGAATATATAATCAATATACTATATATAGGTACCCACACTTACCTACATTAATAAATCAAATCTTCTTCTTCTTTTTCTACGCCTTATTCTCTCCCAACTATTTGGGGATCGGCCATCCTGGTCTCACACTTCACTTAATTCCATCTCCCGCATCTTCTTCATTTACCCCTACTTTTCGCCATCACATCCCCCACCTTTTTTTCAGTCTTTCTCTCCCCCTCCTTCCATCAACATACATTTTTTCTTCACTATAATCTTACTGCCTCAGTCCCTCCCCTCTTTAATACGTGCCCGAGCCCCATCTTAATCTATTCTTCCTCGTTTTGTCTACTATCGAAGCTACCTACTCCTATATACACACTAGGTACCTCTTATATATTTTATCCTATCTTATATAGTAGTAACTCCACTTTGACATTCTCATCTCTGCTACACTCATTCTCTGTTCTATCCACTGTCCAACATTCTGTTCCATATACATCATTGCAGGTCTCACCCCGCTGCCTTATAAAATTCACCTTTTAATACCTAGCTAACATGGGGATTCTTTTATCACACAAAACACCACCTGACGCGTCTCCCCACATTAATAAATCAAATAAAAGCTTAAATTGTTATTATAATGACATTGACGTGTTTGCAATAAGTAGGTATACCTACCAGCTATACGTATGGAATTCACATTTTTAACACAAATTTCTGATTATTTCTCCGTAATAATTTACGATTATAAAAATCCAATAAAATTGTGAACAAATTTAAGGAAAAATTATAATACCCAATATATCATCTATAAGTTACAAGTATATAGGTACTTATTTAATAGTTATAATACCTACCTACGTATATTATTCACGAAATATCATAACGCAAGAAATGACATTCATTATTCTCAAATATAAGTAAATATGTATATGCGGTTTATTATATAGATAAGTACTATATATAGGTACACTAATCAGTATAATCACTATATACTACCAGCTATATATATATATATATATATAGGTACCTGTCAAAAATATATTTACCAAAAATAAAATGTATTGTGTATATGTTATAGTCTGTAGACACCTATACAATATATTAAAACGAGCTATTTTTTTTTTTTTATTTGAACAGTTTACCATAATAAACATAATTAATGTAAAAAAAAAGAATTTTTAAAAATAGGTAAGTAATAGTTATTATATCTACTGCAATATCATGAACTTACTATACACCTGTCAAAATGATACATAAGCATTTAAACATATTTTATATCAACTATATGACGTCATAAATTAATTCAACATTAAATGTAGGTAACAAAAATGTAAGTACCTACGTTTTAGATAGGTAACGTACTTTAAAAGCATTTATTTTAATATTATTATATTTTATATTTATATGCGAAAAGCGTATATTTACCAATGATTTAACATTCATATATAAGTACCTACCTATATGCCTATAGGGCTAAATGTTGAACTGCTTAGTTGAGTTAATTTATAAAGATGAAATATTGATAAGTTGGTGTCTTTGAGCCAAGAATTAATTATATAGACTACTAAAACTATATGTAGGTATATATTTTATACGGGTATAGGTATAGTACACCTATACTACTATATCAGATCATACTTTATACCAACAAATTTTAAATGAAGAACTTGCATTAGCATTTTTCACTTTTATCAACTTACAAACATGTTAGAGATTACAGAGATACGAAACAAATTATAGCTAACAACACTATCCAGTGCACTACGACGTAGATATCGTTTTTGCGATCGATTAAATGTTAAAATCAATTTTTAACAACTCGTTTATTTCGTATTTCTACGATATTTTCAAGTTGATAAAATAAAAAATGTGTACCTAAACATATATATATATAGCTATTTTAAAGTCTTGTTTGTTTTGCTGACTGGTGTAATGGTCTTAAGATCAATGCTTCTAAATGCCGAGACATGACGTTCACTAGATCCCGTACTCCTATGCTTTATGATTATCATATCTCAGGTCTAAAGATATTACCCGTTATTAATGATGTAGGTACATATAGTAGTAATTGATCTCGGTTTTAGATTAACTAACCTAACCTTAGTCCAAGTCCACACATCGCAATGATTTTTTAGTAGAGCGTTTAAAGTTTTAGGGTTCATGATGCGTCTATATATCTAAACATTTCAAACTATAGTGAAATCGCTAAAATCTTTATATTGTACTTTAGTTCACCCAATTTTAGAATACGGATCTATACTCTGGAATTCTTAGGTATGCTGTTTCTCACTCCGATCAACTTGAACGTCGTATCCAACGCAGAATTTTTGTTGTTTTGTGCTAGGTATTCCCCATTTAGCTCACAATTATACCAATATCTTAAATATTCTTGACCTGCCTATACTCTTTAACACACAAGAATATTAAATTTAAAATGTATTCGTGATCTAAAATAACGAACCAAATTCATTCTCCATCTTTGCAATTCCCAATAAATGTTAAAGTATACCTAGGTACTTTCGCATACATCTCGTTTTTAAAATATCTTTCATATTGCTAGGACCTATAGATCAAACATAAACTATTTACAAAATAAGCATCTGAGACGTATTATGTCACTTGCCAATGAGGACCCCTCATTTCATGATGGTTTGTTTGAATATTTAATTAAATTTTTGTATTTGTCCTTACTTTTGTTTAATTACAATTTAGAATGTTTTACTATTATAATTGTATTGTTATTGTACTTTTATACTATTGTTAAATAAGGGAACACCTCTGCGTGCCACTGTATAAATTCCAAAAAACTCAAATATGCATTTATATGCAAAATAAAATTTCATATTCTGATTCCTGCACTTTGAAATTAGAATTCTATCTCACTTAGCATGATGTAATATGTAGCACATTTGATATGCAAATGCATCAACTTACGAGCCCTGATTATTACTAAAAAACTATTAAATTCAAAATATAATTTGCAATAAATTGTAAAAATTTTATCTTTAATATTAAATCATGACCCACAAAAGTTACTACAGGTCATTGAATTTTGATTACTACAAAACTCCAATCTCACTTATGAAATAATTTTAAATCGTAAATACATTAAGTGTAGGCTGAAATATACATTTAAATTTTAAAACTTAATAATGTTATAAATGTATTAAAAAAATACAAAAGAAACACGTATCTGTGATCGTTTTAAAGTGTTTAAAACCAACATTTTCGGATTTATGAGGAAATAGCCATTACTTTAACCCATATTTTTAATTTTTTTTTTGATGGTTTTTTCTGATGCGTTTTTAAAAAATCAACAAATTACCTCTTCAAAGTACCATGCTGGCAAAGTTTTATATTAAAAAATGGGTATGCATTAAAAAATTAGATCATGACATAAAGTCTTCTGGTCGATAAATTGCTCAACGAAAAGTATAAGACCAATTAATATCATAGTAAAACAAGAAAATATTTTGCACCGCTCAGAATCTAAAATGTATAGTTATTATATTCATTTTAGAGCATTATTATTATTTTTTAAGAGGGGACAAAATAAGAAATTAATATATAAAGGGTGGTGTAGGAATGGCTCCAACAGTAGACCAAATGATGTAGAATATATTGAGATGGTTAGGGCATGTTTTAAGGAGGGAAGAGATAAAGGCAGTAAGAGTACTAAAGGAATTTATGTTGAATGAAAGTGGAGAAGAGGAAGATCAAAAAATGAGTGGGGATGTAATAGTAAATGATATGAGGTGGGTGGATATAAATGAGAAGGATGTGGGGGATCGAGTTTTGTGGAAGTTGACCCCAAATAGTTGGGATAGAGGGCGAAGGAGGATAAGATATTGTATCTACTCCTTGAGTACTCCTGTTAAATTTTTAAGGGGTTCTGTATAGGCAACTTATGTTGTGTAATGATCTGTGTATTCACGATATATGTTAAAAACGATTGGCAAAATCGAATATTTACCTCTTTAAAATACCGATGAGAAATAATTTTTCATCAGAAATTTTCTACTCTTACTCTACTCTTTTTACCAAATAAGTAATTATAGAAATATAATTTTTTTTATGAATAATACAATAACAATACATTACTTGCTAATGCTATATGTTAAGGATTTAAAACTTTAAAAAGAATCGTTTTTTATACCATCGATATAATAAGTGTGGAATACTAAAAATTTTAAAATTGTAATAAGTTGTTGGCATATTGAATTAGTAGACGGTAGACATAGTAAGTACTTGTATAATACTTTAAAGTTCGGCAACACTAGCTTACACAAAATGTATAAGTATTTTCTACGAATTATTTTATATAATATGTGGTTAGCGTTCAAAACAAAAAAGTACTAATTTTATTACTCTATTGATTTTAAAGCCTAAAAAAAATAACCGGTTTTAATTAAACAAAATATATTTACGAATGCATTTAACCGGTTATTTAAGCTATACAAATAAATAATGAAATAACGGAAACCATTAGAAAATAAAATAATAATAATCTGGTTACGTAATTCAAAAATAAACTCTATTTAAAATAACATGTTTATATGCGTGTTTATTCACTCTTTATAAGACCATCCCGTCTCATCATTACCAATATGTTCCAGTTTTCTCTGTCAATTCCTGCTCGGTAAAAATACGTTTAATCGTATATTATGCACACTCCCGGATTAATTCAATTCGCAATAATTGTAAATAAATGTAAACGCATACCTATATTTATAGGCGTTTTAAAATATCCTTATTTAATACTTATGGCTTTAGGTCACTGAATATTATATTATATTAAATATTAATATGAGTAAAATGTTAATAAGGTATACCTAAACATTTCACAACAGTGTTTTTTTTTTCAAAAGCCCCTTTGGTTTTAAAGAAACATTTCTTGTACACGTGCGTGGTGATAATAACACAATTTTATATAATGCAAATATGCAAGTCATCTCCTGTTTGCACATGTGTTTCAGTGACTATAGTCTATAATACTCTATATATTACTCACCTAAGTATTTCCTTCCTGGTAAAAAAAGTACAGTCCTGTAAACGAAAAAAAAAAAAAAAATTGGTATACACTTTATGCGGTTTCCGGGGCTGTAAATAAGATCGGGATCCGTGAAAAAACAAGCGCCTCGAGAGAAATTTTGTTATCACAATATGCTATCACTTATTAGTCCATTTCATCATATTTGCACTTGGCGTACAAATTATTAATTATTTTAAAGTTCTGTTCTTATTGAGATAATTGTAGCAACTACTACAATAGTTAAATTAATTTGACACAACCATATTATACATTTATTGTATCTATTTCGTTAACGATATATTGTAAAATAACTAAACTTAACATAATTATATTTTAATTTTCATTATTTCATTCAAATTCGTATGTGATCATTCAATAAAGTATTATTTCTTTTTATTTGTTAATAAATAAAAGTATTGTATACAAAGAAAATACAATGTTAACAATAACAACAAAAAGCCAGCGGCGGCTCGTGGGCTTTGAAAGTGTAAGGGCGATTAAAAATTATTAATTTTTGAAAAGCATATAGAATACAATAATAATTATGTACCTACCAATTTAAAATGTATTTATTAAATCAAAATTAATACCACATAGAAAAACAAAAATATAAATTACAAAAAAAACGAAAATTATAAAATAATAAAAGTAATTCTTATACGTTTTATACTAAAAATTTAAGCGTCTATCTTTCATTTCACTAAACAGGTCTTCCAAGTTGTTTTAAATTTTTTATTTAATATGATACTGAATTTTTATCTACTGTCTTCTTCTCCTTCGCCTTCTCTCCCAACTATTTGGGGTCGGCCACCCTGGTCCTACACTTCCACTTAACTCTATCATCTAGTAGAATTTTTATCTACTGTATTATAATAATATAATAAAAGAATACATTGAATAAATAATAAAGAAATGTAGAAATATGCACGAACATAGTAAATACACATTAAATTTATAGTCCACATGCATGGACGATTATTCGTAACGCGCTCCTGCGGCCGCATTATTGCCGAATTCTCCCTGTTTTTGTGGTTTGATCGTACAGTTATGACAGGCGATTATGACGAGCGCTGTTGGATATTCGATAACCTCACAGATGTGGTACCACTTCAGTCGTCCTATTACATATATACATATATATTTTTAAACTCCGATTACCTCGTAGTGTTTTCATAATAATGGAAAACAAATTTTACTTTCGATAATAATACTTTGAAAATGTATTACATTGTAAATATAAATAATTGTTAATATTTAAATCAATATTTATTTAACTTGTTAATAAGTAATTTGTTAGGTACAATTTTAGAGGGGGGGGGGGGTGATCGCCTCGTCACCCCTACACACAAGCCGCACTGCAAAATGCCATCAGATACTGAAAAATAGTAAAAAAATAACTGAATAAAAATATATAGGTAAATAAATATCAATAAATGTTAAACGTTTATAATTTAAAAGATTGATGAATGTATACGATACTGATAAGAAAATTGTTTTCGAGTCGCTGTCTCATCTAGACTCTCGTCATGATAAATTATTCATTTATAAACAAAGAATATATAACGTGTACATTGTAATGCATCATTATAATATGTAAAATAAAAATTATAAAAAATAGCATCATGCATTTTATGCAAAATCCAATTTTTGTTAATGATCAAAATGTGACATTACTTACATACATGGGTCTACGTAAAAACTTAGAATGTAAAAATCTGGACGGCACAAATTTGGAACATGAAAATTATACGATGAAAATCTGGAATTTTTAAATACGTAAAAATTTGGAATTTGAAATCTCCAAAATATATTTATTAAATATTATTATACAACTTATTTTATTTGTTAATTTTGATATAACGTATACTATATGTAGACAAAAAAATTACCTAAATTTATTACGGTTTTAAAAATTTCATATTCGTACTATCCTGATTTTTACATTCCAAGTTTTCATCCGCTCCCACCTATATAATATTTTATTGTAAATTTCTCTGTAATGTAACGGACTATTATTATTTTTGTATTTACTATTAATACGATTATATTCAATAATTGTCACTGACAATTAACATTGGCTATTGCTATTAAATATTAATCATTATCGTCTTAGCTACAAATTATTGCACTATATATGTATATCTATTGGACTCTTTAAAAAACGTATGTGTCAAAAAATATTTAAATATGAAAAAAGTATAAATATGCTAATAAAAGATTATATGAGTAAAAAAAAAATTTCCAGGTGGGGTAGGTACAGACGGTCCACCTTAGATCCTTAGAATAGATCCTTGAATAGGATATACTATCAATGATATACCAACTATTGGAATTGAAAAACGATTCTAAACGAAGTTTTTAAATTAATAGTATATTCGTACACAAATACCTCAGGGGGATTGGAAGCGGCGATTCTCTGTGTCTCTATCACATACGTAACATAATAGCAATTTATTTAGACCATTTATATTTCCAACGCACTTATTTATATTTCCAAATCTGATCTGAATTTTTCGTAAAGTCTACTTTAGTTCAACTTTTCTATACATGTTTGATTTTGTAGTCTCCCTAAGTTCCCCTAAAACTAAGTTAATATATTCGGATATTTAAAAATTGACAATAATTGACAAAGTGAGAAAGTTGTTCTAAAGTAAATTTTATGACGAATTCAGAACTCTTATCGCATAATTAGGTCAATCGGTGTGTTGGAAATGGGATTTACAAGATGGATCTATAACGTGTAATCACTCCCTTTAAACGCCATGAGGAAAAAGTGATTGAAATTTTTACACCACTTATTGTCTCCACTAGGAGCGCTGACTACCCAATGAGGTCCAAAAATTTGAAATACATAGTGTATGTATTTATATACGAAAATGAGAACACATTCATTAAATATTATAAATTAAAACTTATTTTCCCAGACTAATATAAATAATATTATTTTTATTATTTAAAAAATTGTCAGTATTTTTATTAAATTAATCTTGAAATTTTCTTGATTATTTTTAATTTGTATGAAACTTAAGTGAACTATACATTAAAAAAAAAATTGTTGAACAGTATTTATACAATTAGTCAGTAATCATGGCTAAATATAGGTATACATTATATAATATATATATATGTATAGCAGTGATGTAAAATTTCAGAAGTTTAATTCAAGAAATTTCTGAAATTTAAAAAACAATTCTTTTTTTTAAATATAGCTTATATTTTTACACATATCGTGTTGTAAGTTAGAAATATTAATTGAATTTTGAAGCATATAATTCATAAAATTAAAAATATCGTTATAAAATTTTTTTAATAATTTATTTTTAAATATAATTAATAATATTGATAATTTAAAATTTTGATGTAATTATCTGAAAATTTTTGCATGATAATATATCATTCATAGTGTTATTCATTTATCAAAACAAAGTTTATGTAAATAAAAACAAATAGTAAAACTTTTCATGGACATTTCTGGAGGCTAGAAATTTCCTACTTACATCACTATGTGTAGCATATTATGCTTTATTTATATTTAGCCATGGTCAGTAATTTGAGTACATATATACCTTTGGAGGATGAAATATTGAAGGAGTTTTTTTTCCTTGCTCTTTGTATAATTTGGTTTGTTTTGGCAATCCAGAATTACACCCAGGAACATAACACTTAAGAGACATAATAGAGTAATATATAGTAATATATTAGTAATAATTATATTATATACTATAAAAAAAGACGAAACATATATTTAGAAAAATTTATACCATACACATGAAAAGCATTAGAAAAGGTGAATAAAAAGATAAGAAAAATTCGAGGGAAAATAAATGGAAAATTTTCAATATTTAATAATAAAAAAAAAACGCATGTTTATAGAATAATGTATAATATTAGGTATAAATTATAATAACAAGAAAATTTATGTGTTATTTTTATTTCGAATACTAGGATATAAATTTGTCTTCATTTTAGATTTACTAAACAATTTATTTTTATTAATTTCACGTGATTTTTACTAATTTTTCTGCATTTCTGCATATATTCAAATATAATTTTGAGCCCTCATCGGGTAATCAGCTCTCCCGGTGGCGTTATCAAGGGGTGTATATTTTTCGATCAACTGATAAGCGGAATGTCGACATCTTATAGATCCACCTTGGGGATTTAGTTTCTTTTCAAATACGGTAGCCATATTTGTTGACATGTGTCTGTGCGTGCGAGTGTACAATATCATTATTGTGCCGAACGTATTTACACATACTGATAAAAACCAAATACTACTCGTATAAACATATTAATGCGTAATGCAAATAATTAATAAATCAAATATTACCTATACACAACCCCTTAAGAGGACGCTATATATACGTTTTAACGACATAACAAAACACGTCGCTATCTAAGTACAACTTCTTTCCTATAGTTACCATAGATTCAAAATTTGAAAAAATATGAGAGATGAGAATATTTACTATAAACAAACATAGATTTTAGTTAAAAATAATTTTTTCAAATATATTTTTTTAATTTTAAAATTTGGAAATAAGACATATTTAATCACTAATTTTAGATGTTTAAATATAATTATCGAATAAAAACTCTATAGTCAGTCTTAGTTTAAGAACGGATGTTTTATTTAGTGTAATTATGTATCTTTTATGATAATTTTTAATCAAACTGTGATCAGAAAACTAAAATTTTATTGTCGTAATTATACAACAATAAAAATGGTAAAGATATGAGAGGGTGCCTATAAATATCTGGAATGTACAAATTTATATTTATATTAAATTTCTTTCAATGGCTGACATATTAAAAGCTGTGTACAGTGAAAACAGTTAATAGTACATTTTTTGTAGAAAATTTTTTCCTCTAAAATTTTTATTTGAAACATTTTATCGCACGACCAATAAAAAGCGAGATATTCAATCAAAAGGCCATTTTTTTTGTACAGACATATTTCAATAAGCCATATACTGCGAAAACGATTGTTTGTACACAATATAAATGACCTTTTCGTAAAATTTTTATGTACATATCTATAATTAACAATTTCTCAGCTACTCAAAAATACTTTAAAAACAGTCTATCGACGTATTTCCAATACTTGATGGGTACATAATAGAAAAAACGCTTAATTTTTTTGCAAAAAGAGTGATTTGAGGCACTTTTTCTAGCCTATAACCTTTATGTCTAGATAAAAATATGTCATTATAAAACTTATAAACAATGAAACGGTGAATAATTTTTATTTGAAACTTCTTGTCGTAAGTATAATGTTTGAGCTTTTTAGAAAAAACACGATTTTGGGGGAGGGGCCGGTTAGGTTGGCCCCCACCAATTTAGTTAAGGGGAACGAATTTTTTTTTTTAGGGTAAATCCCTTGGTAATTTTCTCGCTCATTGCTGAGCCTTTCCTTAATTTTTTTTTATCCCTTCCACACTATACGAGGGAAATTAATACGAATGTATTATTGTATATTTTTTATAGGTTTGTATATCAAAAGCCGTAAAACAGTTTGAAACAATTATTCATATATGAAAAATACACCATTTTTTTTATAGGAAATTGTTTCCTCTTCAATTTTTATTCTTAAATAAACGAAATATTTAAAAATATTTATTTTTAGTAAAAAATCAAATTTTTCAAAAAAATTAGACATTTGGCAAGCCGTATACCGCAAAAACGGCCACTAGTACACGAAAAATGTATTTATAAAGGTATTTACAAAAAGGCCATTTTCATGACTACGAATAACTTTTGACGCGTAGGTACACGATTTCGATGAGGACTTTTTATATGTTATTCTTAATGGTATATTTAAGGTGTATGCAAAAATTCAGCTTGCCCTTAGTTTTTCCGTACAGAAAACCTAATTTGACTGAGCTATAATGCGACTAGTGGCACCGAAGTAGTTTAAACTACTCGAACAAATTAATCGGTAAAAAATCATTCAACACCTACCCCCAAATTTTTTTAACAAAATATCGGGAACTTCGTCCTCACCCCCCTCCTTCATATGGGTTTCAATGAATAACAATTAGTTTCATAACCTATCAACTATTTTATTATATATTAAATATTTATTATTACATATTTTATGGTATTTTATATCAATTATTTTCATTACAACACAAATAGGGAATAATAAATGTAATAAATCATTCAATAAAAAAAAAAAAAAAAAATTTACTTATTGATTAGGTAAATATAATTATACAGTATAATTAAAGAAAAAAACTAAGTATGTCAATTATATTATATTATTTTTCATGTATTATTTGTATATTTTATTGTACATTTTAACAAAAATATTAACTTATACAGAATTTACCCAAGTTTATTTATATTTTACATTATTCAAATAATTGGAGTACCAAACTGTTTATCCGAAAAAAAAATACCACTCTAAATGTTATTAGTGGGTATTACTAGTATCTTAAATTCCTATTTAAAACTTCAGTTTAGCCTCAAATATTTCTGTAATTTTTTCTGGATCAATTTTAATGTCATGTTCACATGATATACACATGAGATTTTCTAGTTTTTTTCACCCATTGTACTTATTAATCTTGTTATAACCAATTTTAGTTTAGAAAACGTTCTCTCCGGTGAAAAACTCGATACCGAAATAGTTACTAGAATTTTTAATAACATGAACTTGGAAAAACAGTTTTTAGACCAATAGAGCATTACATTATTCCATTATATTTGTACCTACCATTCAGTAGGTATAGGTACTCATAATTTGCACGTGCAAACACATGTAATCGAGAACACGTAATAACGAGTAATAATTATCAGTGACGGTTCGTGGGCTTTGAAAGTGGGAGGGCGATTAAAAACTATTCATTTTTGGAAAGCATGGAATAAAATAATAATTATCAGTGGCGGTTCGTATGTAGGTGCGACGGGGCGGATCGCCCCCCTCTAAAATTGTAGAAAATTACTCATTAACAAGTTAGATATTGATTTAAATATTAACAATTATTTATATTTACATTGTAATGCATTTACAAAATATTATTATTGAAAGTAAAAATTGTTTTCCATTGTTATGAAAACACTATAAGGTAATCAGAGTTTAAAAATATATGTACAGTAGAAATAGGTACCTATCATTCATTTACGCGGTCATCGAGTAACGAACTGCACTTGGCACTGGGGCGACGTTGACAATCGCCCGTCATGGCGTCATAACTATACGATCAAAACATAAAAACATAGGAGGGGGAATTCGGTAATAATGCGGCCCGTCGGAGCGATACGAATCGTCGCCCGATATGCATGTGGACTACGGAACAATACGGAACAATGTGTATAGGTGTACAAGTGTATTTTCTGTGTACGTCAAGTGTGCACATTTCTATAATTTCTATATTTCTTTATTATTTATTTAATTCAACCTTATATTATTGATGTATATTATATTATTACAATATAATAAATAATGAAAATAAAAAAGTATTTATAAGAAAGCTAATTGGGACAGGGATGTGGAACATGGAAGGGAATATAAACGAAATGTGGGAAAAGGTAGCAGAGGGTGTTAAGAAAGTTGCTAAGGAAGTCGTGGGCGTGAGTAG
>JAIPRL010004986.1:0-34771 GCA_025469235.1 Pemphigus obesinymphae
GTACCGCGATCGGCGTAACAAAGCGGTTGGCGGGAAATCCTGTTCGTTCCAGTATCGACCGTACGGGGACGAAAACGTTTGGGAAGACGTCCAGTCATGGGTTAACGAAGCCGCGAAAAACAATCGCACCATCGGCGTGACGCGAAAACGTGCCGGAAAGCGGATTAACGCGAATCGTGGATACGGTTAGGTACGGTGGATAAGGCGCGGGAGAACGTCGTGTGATAACAGACGGCGCGGGAGAAAAGTCCCGCGGTGATAACGAACGGCGAGTCGCCGAGTCGAGAAATTTGTTTTTCTTCCAAGCGTCGAAAGCTCGGAGAAAATTCGAAAAAGCGGAGGATCGAAAGGCGTAAAAATTCCGAAACGAACGGAAAACGGTTTTAAAACGGCAACGGCAGAGGAACGAGCTTCGAACGGCGTCGGAAACGGTCCGGGGAATTAAATTTCTATAAGAGGTTTTTCTCATGGAAAAAACGGTGGAGAAAAAGTTAGCATTTTATATATAAGAAGACTAATCATAATAACTAAAAAACTACATATTTAAATGTAAACTATAATATTAATAGTCAACAATAAATTAATCATTTTAAAGTAAGCGAATAAACTTAGTGAATAAACTATTCTTTTTATATAAATTTACAACAATGAACTGTTGTTATTTATAAAATACATTTTGAAATACTTTACGATTCGTATTATCAGTATTCGTATTATAATTTATTTAAATACAAAACAAATGAAAATAATTTAGAGGTGGGTCGAACTAAGGTTTTAGTTGGCGAGCCGAATTATGAAGTTTAAGAGCGAACCCCGAGCCCGAACCGATCTTTAGTTGGTCGAACATGAAAAGCACTTTCAATTTTAATGTTGAATCTGAATCCGAACTGAACTTCGAAATTAAATATGAAAAAAAAATTCATCAACTTATTTCGATTAACTTATACTTATTGTTAAAACAAAAAGCTTAAAGCAAAAAAAAAAATGAATTAAAATTAGGTCATTAATCAAAAAATACTTCGTCTTTAATCTAGTTTGATGCAATTCCACTTTTTAATACTGAAGTCAATTATACTACTAATAAGTTATTACTTAAGTTCGACTCTATTATACATTACACTATAAAGGATAAAACTATTTTTTTTTATTATTATTTTACCAACACTTTAACTTTAAACTATTTTTGCACAGTATTCAAAATACTAAGCTTAACTGAATAATCTTATTCATTAATCATCGGTAAAGACACAGAAATATTTTATATCACCATATATTTTTTTTAAATTTAAAATTATAGGTTAATTGATCTTATATATTGATATTTCACCATGATTACTTAAAATTTAAAATTTTAAATATTTTTCCTAAAAGTATTAATGAAATTGACCTCAAAACTTGATATGACACGGTTAGTCACTACATCACAATGGAGTTATATCAGGCGTTAATTTGTTTGCCTAGAATGGATTTTGAGATTTCGGTCCTCATACTTCCAAACACCGTTGTATTGTCTTGCAGAAAAAAAAAAAGCAATAAAATATATCCAACAATCATTTATTCATTTATATTTCTCTTTGTCTCATTTTAAAATTTACGGTGTAGACTAGTCTGATTCATATAGAGAGAGATGGAGAATATTTTAAAAATTTAGGCATCCCAAAATATTTTGGTTAGTTACAACGTTAAACTTTAAATATTTTAAAATAATTTAACAGCTTTCATAAAACAGTGGCGATCTTTATATGGAGCTAAAAGATTACCCGACCAAAACGGTATAATTGGATAAACGACTACTATTCTGCAAAAACCCCACTATGTAAAACTGGCGCTTTCTTTATCACAATCCCTAGGACTTGAACCACCGTAAAGCAGATATTATACTTTACAAAGGTGTTTCTGCGAATAATTAACGACCATGGTAAATGTATAGTATTAAAAAACATATATTTGTATAGACCATAATTGTTCATACTTTGACTTAAATATAAGACGCATGGTCTGATATTATCCACTGAACCAAATAGCATTAGTAGAATTAACAATACGAAATAAAATAAATTTAACATAAGAATATTTCTTAAAATAATACAATTTTTGTTATTCTAATGAATATACTATATATTGTTAAATTAATAAAAAAAATGCCTTTACAATAACAAATTTATTTTGTAAATTTCACAAAATATATAAGTTATAATTTAATACAAATATTTTGTTAAATTAATACAGATTTTATTATTATAATAAATTATCTTATTAAATTGAATAAATATTCTGTTTAAATTGACCATTTTGATTAATAAATGGACTTTGTTCTACGAAGAAGAAGAAAGAAAGAAATACAAAATATTTGTTAATTCAAATAAATTTATATTCAATTAGACAATTTTCCCCAAGACATTGATAAAAGATATTTTTAATTCAATAATACGTTTAACTAATATATTTTACATATTATTAACAATAGTTTTATATATAGGTACCTATAATATATATTATATATATAAGTTATTACTAATTATGTGTTCAATTTTAATATCTTAAAATCCAAGAAAATTAAAATACCACGATATTGAAAATTTCTATAAATAGCCCAAATTCGTCAAAAAATTTTTAATTTTTACATTGATTGTGTATTTAAATACAATTTTGATGAAAATATAAAGTCCCTAGGAACATTATTTATGAAATTACTAGTAAAAAACCATGTTAACAAAATTATGTTTTCCCGTTTTTTCATAATTTTTTTTGTTTTTGCTTACGCGTTAATAAAAAAACAAAATATTAAAATAGAAATATTACCAACTAGATATGCAGTTTGCTACCCAAAATAGATTAAGAATGTAACAATCAGAGTATTACTTCTAACGGAATTTTTGATCACAGGCATGAAAAAAACTTTCATTGTAAAACTAATACCTACATTTTCACAAGGTAAAATAATGTGCTAACTATAGTTTTGTGATATTTTTCAAATAAAGATTCATATAAGGATTTTTATTTTACAATAATTATTATTAATACAAACAAATTTAATGTAATTTATAATTATTATTATTAGTATTAAATATTTGGATATTATAAACATACACAAATTATTGTGTATGTTAATAATATATAATATAGTGTAGTACTGGACTCAGTTGTCTTTATTCTAGACACATGCAACATAGTAAAATTAAATTTTGTACTTCCAATTCTGTAAATAATTGGTTGATGACCTATTATCATAATCAATAAAAATAACATAATATCTATGGCATGTGGGAATTATTTTTTCGATAAATCTTGTTTTAAGGATTTTGCAAATGTATGAATAACGTTGATAAATAAATTATGAATATATTGCTTAAAATTTTATTAATTGAAATATAATTTCTACGTATCATAGATTATGTTCTTTTTATGAATTTTTAAAATACATCATTATATCCTAAAATAAGCCAATTGTTCAATAAATTGGAAATACAAAACCCGATATTAATATATCACGCGTGTGTCAAGCAAAGACAACTGAATCGGGTACCATGTCACCTTTAGAAAACTACTAGAAAAATGAAAAAAATAACCTCTCTATAGTATAAACTAAAATTAATTTTTTATTTTTAGTATTACTTATTATATATATATATATATATATATATATATATATAAATAATCTCATATTTTCATATTTTGAATTCTTTTCAAATATTTACTTCATAATTATTAATAAAACACCTAAAACCTATATAATTATATTATATAGTTTGAATGTGTTATTTTAATACTATTTAAATGGCCGAATAAAATATTTTTAAAGTAATTTTAATTACATTTTTAATAATATGTTTAATTTTCATTACCAAAATTGGCTATTCTGGTAGTAATGTTAAGTTACTTAATATATAAGCTTCACAGCAATCGATAATATTACTATAATTGTAATATTATTTCTTAAATATATATATATAGGTATATTAAAACACCCTGCAATACTATTATCTGTACTATTCATGGTTATAATTTGCTTCTGTTCGCTTGTATTTATACATAGTAAATTGTTTAAATTATTTACAGTATTTTCAATAAAATTTCTCGTATTTTAATGCTATTTATACTTAATTTACGACATAAAATACTCTGTAAATAGGTACGTTAAGATATGATTGAATTTTGTTTTTTGAGTTATATATATTGAAAACAAATTCAAGATGAATAAACCTTATCTTTTTTTCAATGATAATTTACAGCACATAGCATTAATTCGAACGAATAACTAATAAAAACTAATAGGTCTTTGTTTGGTGAAAAAAGGCACAAACATTGTGATAAAAATAAAACGATTTACTCTCATTTTGAAATATAACACAAAATGCTCTCAAACGGTCGCATTATACGCAAATAGAATTAAATGTTAAATGTATTTTGTATTTTGATTCAAATACTAATTTTTAAATAAATACTGTTTTACTAGTTGTAGAACAGACTTATAGTAAAAACAACATAATGGATACATTGAATACCAGTTTATAAAATAATATACATATATGATGTTTAAAAACATGCTTTTGTAATTGATAACGAGTGAATTACATATACTATTTTTGTTGTCACATTTATTTTATAAATTTCACACGTATTAAACTTTAAAACAATTTAAATATTCATTGACCTGGGGTATTGAAAATATAATTTTCATTGGAAATATAATACATGCAAGAAGATGGCTGAAATTATTAAAAATAAATGATATTTATACGAGTACTTACGAAACAAATAAATTATATATTTAATATTTACTTAAAACACTTATTTGGAGTAATAAACCCAAGTCTGACAAACACACACGCTGCACGTATCCACCCTCTCACATGGATATAATGTGCGTTAAATTCTCCCTATGTTCTCGGTTCGAATAACACACCGTATATTATACAGTACGCATCAACAGCTTGTTGGCAAGTGCGTGTGTTCCAGATACATTGCAAGCAGTAAATACCGCAAAATAGTGAACGCATAAATGGTATATAGGTATATAATATATCATACTACTTATACTACATAATATGTATATATATATATATATATAATATACCTGGTATACATAAACACGAGTGGTTTTTCAACTCTTTTTCAATAAAATTAGTCAACTATTATTATATTAAATTCGCGTTCATTATATTATACAGTATACACGTATATGTTAGAGCTTATGGGTTTCTTGGTTTTTTAGAATATTCAACTTAAAGTTCATAAATAAATCACTTGTACTCTACATTATTATTTTCACGACTAATGAAGCTTTTGATCAGTTGCTAGAATAAAAAAACATAACTAGATTAGACACTATAGTATTGTGTGTTTAATATATTATTTATTATTAGAAAAAAGAACTAATATTTTAAGTGTTTTATCGTTATATATATTGAACAAATAATATATTGAAAATTTTTTAAAACATGTTAATTTTTTCGTTCTAAAAATGTCCCCGAAACTTTATTACAATACAATTTATTCCATACCGAAATATTTATAATTGATAATAATTTTTGTTTTTCTTTTCTGTGTAGAGTTATATCTATTAAAAGTATTAAAACAGTTAGCTATAAAAACAAATACAATTTAAAATTTCTTAAAAAACATATTAATATAAGAATGAATAATTTTTTTGAGCTATTGGGAAAATTATTTAAATATAAATAACTTTATTATTTTTTCCTTGGACCTGTATAGGAGTAGCGATTCGAATGGAAAATATTTCTAGATTTCTGATATCTACAATATTAAATTACATGAAATAAAATCCAATTATCGACATCGGAACAAATGAAAAATCTAAATATTCTCGTTAAATGCCGACTGCAGGGACTAATTAAATATAATGATTTACGAGTAGATATCCACTTAATATAAATTAACTTATACAGAAAATGTAATTTAAAAAATATACTCAGAAACTCAACTGGAATCATATTTAAAAAATCAATTTATAATTATTACATAAACAAATCAAATTTGGAAAGAAATATACAATTTTGTACATGTCAACTACTTGGTCAATATTTAAATTTTGATATAAAATTACTCTACATATTAATTTTTTTATTTATTATTTATTCATATAAAAACAGAACATTTGAATATTTAAATATAAAAATACACTCCACGCAGCATAATTTATAGGAAATTAATATTAATATTCAGAAAAAATTACAAAATCAGATAAACTTTATTAGACAAAGTACAATACTGAATAATTCTATAATATATTTGATATTTCCATCAACGTAATATACTATATTTACATGGATGGTCTTTAAGAATAGTTGTATATTCTCTTAAAATTCTAAGTTCAAAATTGGGTAACCAACCTTGAAACGGTGAATTTATTTGATTTTTTAGCTATATAAATTCTGTTAAATTTTTTAAACTTGTTGAATTTTGGGATAGTATCGCTATTATGATCAAAGCTAAAAGTCATGTTTATTTAATGTTTAAACGGATCGACTGTATATATTGGGTACAAACATTAGAATTTTCGTCTTTAAAAATTGAGAGCACTGATGCAATAACTAGAGAATATTATGTACATTTTCAGAATTTTTTTAGAAGATATATAATCGAACCTCAAATTATAAAAACAAACTTAAAATATAACCAACTATTATCGTCGTTATTGTAACTTTAATGTTGATATATAAGAAAAAATTTAAAAACGTCGTGTATACTTAAAATGTTCATGATAATAATACATGTATGGGATACAAACTTCCTTTTCGTCCGTTGAAACAACTGTTTACTTAAATTAATTACGATTAAAAATATATTTTTTTTAAAATATTATTCTAATAGTCTTTCATTTTTTAAATAAAATAATGTCGAAAATGTTTATTATATGCGTTAATTTTCCATAACAAAAATGTTCTTAAATCACGTTTTAAACGTATTTTAATTTAATGAAATCATTTAAAGAAAATTAAATGTTTATACATATTTTTAACACCCCATATGATACACTTTGACAGCCTGTTGCCTTTGAGCGTTAAATGCATTTCGATTTTACAACTCTCGTCCGGGACCAGCCGAAGGCTAAATTCATATCGAAAATACGTGTTTTCCAAAATGGATGGATTCCATTATAGGAAATTGAAGATAATGGGGGATGACAAAAAATCATACCGATATACCATAAAGTTTTGACCGCAGTGTTCAATACATACGAGCGTATACGGATATACCATATACCCGGTAATAATTATTGGTGTACACATATTCACGTAGATTACATAACATAACAAGATTATATTTCATAATCTGTATACACACAAAACTGAAAAAAATAATAAGTATACCTACAATTTGGATTATAAAACGATAAAAATATCAACTTTATCAGTTGGTTACAATATTGGAGGTAACGAAATTCTTTCAAATATATTTTTTCAAGTTCAGTCCTATTCCACCCTTTATTTATGTTCATCATAAATATAATTTAATTATCTATTATCTATATTACCTATATTATATATTTAATAATCATTATGATTTACGATACTAAAGAACTTCACAAGTCGAAAAATATTTTTTCTTTTTTTAAAAAGTAGTATTTTTAACTTATTTCACTTATATTATAATTTTGAATATTAAATAATATCCATATGTTTAAATTTTTACCGTAAATCAATTTCGACAGTTTTTTTAAATTTTTCCCAATTATCTTCGAAGTTAACTAGAGCTATATCATCAGCGAACATGAATAATGGTCCTTTTAACAATTAAGCAGGTATAGTGTTAATATATATTAAAATCAATATAGGGCCTAAAGATATTCCTTGAGTAACTACATAATTTTTGACATAACAATAACTACTGTAATGAGGTCCAATAGTTGCTAGTTGTTTTCTGTTACTCAGATAACTAGTAAACCATTTCAATGTATTGTCGTCAAAACTTAATTTTTTTAACTGATTTAGTAATGATTGTCTACTGATTGAATTAAGTGCTTTTTCCAAGTCCAAGAAAGAAATTAGAATTATTTTTTTTATTCTACTTTTTATTGTGTAAAAAGTTAATAATATCAATTAAAGCATTTTCAGTTCTTAATTTTTTCCTAAACCATATTGTCCATCAAATATTATATTCTCTCTATCCAAGTATTCAAACAGTTGATTTTTATTATTATTTTTTTGAGGATTTTAGATAAAATTCCTACTATTGAGATAGGTCTATAGAATTAGTGAAATCTGTTGTATCCTCTTTTTTATGAATCGGTACGTTTCTTGCTACTTTCAATTCATTAGGTACTGTACTATTTTCTATACTACAGTTAATTATATGTACGATAGATTATATTACATTGTTACTTATTTGTTTAAGAAATAGTGCTATGTAACCATCATCTCCAGGTGCTGAGTTGTTGGTTATTTATTAAATTTATTACTTCATTACTACCAATGGTGTTTAACTCGAAGTTGGGTATTGTGTTTGATAGATTGTAACTGTTTAATATATTATTAGGAAAATGGTTTTATACTAATCTATTTCCAGTTGTTGCAAAATTTGAATATACTATGTTTAAGTAGTCTTTAGGTGTTGAAGTCGGATATTTATCCTTCATTATTTCTTTAATTGGAAGTCCTGTAGAAATAATTTTTCTCCCTATTATTTCATTAATCACTTGCCAGATTTCCCTACCATTACCTTTACAAGTTTCTATTTTATCAATATAATATTGTTCTTTAGCCTTCTTAATAAGTATTGTTAATTTATTTCTATAAACTCTGTAATAATGTATTAATTTATGATTTTAAGTATTTTTTTAATTTTAATATTAAGTTTATCTCTATTTTTTTATTGATGTCACAAGATCAGTGGAGATTCATGTGTTTAGCTTACGTTTTTTCCTAGTTGATTGATACTTCGATACAACATGGTTGTTAATTGTGACAAATATATTATTATTAAAAATATTTATTGCAGTATTAGTATTTTTGGTTTCAAATAATCCAGTCCATTCAATTCAGGATAACAATCTAACTGCTCTATTATAATCAATATATAATGTTGAATTTGAATAAAATCATATATAAAATATTTAATCACACAATGTTTAAAAAAATAATGTGGCACTGTATTCAATTTATATTAATTTAAATATTTTATTCAACATATTTTTACACGTTTAGAATATTAAATTTACAATATTTATTTATTTAATATATTCAACACGATACCACAATGTTTGTTTGAAAATATGGTTATAAACATATTTTTACAATATTTATATATTAAAATTATTATTTGGACATTATTTATTTTAAAATTTTAATAGTAATATTGAATATAATTTAGACAAATATACACTATTTCATAAATATTGTCACGTATAGTAAAAATATGATTAAAAGAAATATACAATGTATATTAAACATAAGAATAAATAAGGAGTTCTAAGGTTGAAGAACTTATGCATAAGGAATTCAAAATATCAGAAAAAAGAATATTTTAAACTAAAAATTTTCAAATTGTCAACTTTTAATTAATATATTACACTCTTTCTGGAGTATACTCGTATATATACATATATATTTGTTTATTTAAATTCTTAAATAGAAAATAATGTATTTCTGAAATTGTTTAAATGATTTAATTACTTTTGAATTATTTGTATAAAATAATATAAAAGTAAAAAAAGTACAAACAAAAAAATTATATCAGAAAAAAAAATATTTTTGTTAAAGTTGACGTTATTAAGTATATAAGTAAATAAAATACACAATATCGATGAAAAACAAAAAACTTAAAAATGTAATGAACTGGTGAAGAGAGGAAAGGGGTAAAATCAGAATCCCATTTTTGAATTCCCTAAGCTACCCTAATATAAACATCAAAACATCAAATAAAATTGTGAAAAAATGGAGGTCAAAAAAAAAAAATTAAAACATCAAAATTGTCTAATACATTTGTCGCTAGCCTGTATAGCCCCAACACCGAATGAATTTGGTCAGTGCGATATAATAATATGAACGTGCACGTACAATCATTCTACCTCGAATATGCGTAATGCAATTATATTAATATGTAGGCGTGTGGACACAATCGAAGCCAAACAATCCTTTCGTTGTTTAATTTCGATGTAATGTACCGAATATTTCCATCAACCATGCGTATTGTACATTTGGTATTTGTATAGGTATATATATTTGATAATATTATAATTTATAACTCAATTTATTGATGGAAAATCGATCCCATTTCCTCGATCAAAATATTATCTGCCACATCCCTCCTGCTGCAATCACACTGAGAGGAAAGTGTAAATTATTTATACATTAAAAATAGTTTATGCACTGACAATTTATTTTTCGGTCGTAATACCAATCTTCTAAATATTATATCACAATATTTGCCGAGAACACGGACAAAACAAATTAAACAATATATTATCGGTTTGTACAACGATATTTTTTTTTGATTTATGAATTTTCTTCAGCGATATAATATTAGTGGTACAACTAAAAAAAAAATTACAAATATTTTGTAAAAATATGATTAAGATTATATATATATTGAACAATAGCATTAGGATAATATTGTAAAACAATACGAATAATTTATACTATATCAGTTAATAATAAATTAATTACTTAAAATATGCATTTCATTTATTTAAAAGTTTGCTTTATGATATATTTATATTCTATACATATTACTTATCTACAACATAATATAAAGAAATCCATTGAGGACATGATGTATCATTGTGTGTAGTTATACTATAATATGGTTGCCATATGTCTCGGTTTAGCCGAGACACAAACGGTTTTGAGCATTGCGTCTTGGTGTGTCTAAAAATCCTTTCGGGACGGCTAATTGTCCCAGAATCAAATTTTGATATTTAATATTTACATTTTTCAAATTTTACTAGATAAAAAAATGTTTGAAAGTTGTATAATTGATAGAAATACACATCTATTTTCACATAGGCATAGATATTATATACACACTTAATCCAAAATATGGAGTTATTATTTGGAATTATATAAAGAAAATAGAAATAAATATTAATTTTATAAATTAAATTTGTAATGCTAATAAGTATCGTCAAAAAATACGTTTTTCGAACAGTTTAAAATATTTGAAAATTGTTTAAAGAACAAAATGTCAAATGCAAAAACGTTACTCTCGAAGATTATTGATTATCACTTATTAACTTTTATACATTTTAATGAACTTAATATAAAATCAATATAGATGGACGTTGAATTTTCTTTTATTTAGCCTGATTCAAATACAGCAATAGGAAACGTGTTCTCATTGATGAATATTGAGGGTACTATAATAGAATAGACAATTTGGAAGTTACAAATGACATTTGACATATTTAAAGTTGTAAGTAATAATAACAGAATAATAATCAAACTAAGTTTTGACAGCTATATACAATTTTTGAAATATGTTTTTTTTTAAGGATAAAAATAAATAAAAGTCAAAAAATCAAAAAAAAAAACTCTTTAAAGAACTTTCCTGACCAAATATTTAATCGGAAATGGGATAACGTGTCTGATTAGATCAAGTCTTCAGATAAAAAGTTTTAAATAGAAATAATATTAACATTTTAGAGTAAATCAATAAAAAATTGATAAGCATTTGGATTTGGGAACTTTTACTTAAAACTATAGTATAATTTATTTTTTGTCACTGTTTTTTCAAAATAAAATATGACAACCCTATACTATAACCATAAAAAAATGAAATTTTCAGAGATATATAAAAATAACTAATGGCCATCCGCTTTACATTAATTGATTTATTATAAATAGTACTGACAAATATTAGTTATAAAATACCTAGATAATTATTAAAAATAAAAATTTGCCAATATTTTCACTAGTCCAATATTATCGTAGAGAAGTAGAAATTTTAATTATTATATTTAGAAATTTAACATTTATTTTATAACAAGTTTTAGTACAATATTCCTAGTATCTGTCAGAGACAAGTAAATAAGGCAATAAAGTATTGTTAGAGCCAATATTTAGTTGGATTTAATATTGGTCATGATATTAAATATTTTCATTTAATTAAGGTAAATTTTAAATTTGGATTATTGATATTTTTTTTTTTGATTATTTTACAGATATTTCTTAAATTCTTTTATTTAATGATTTTTCAGGTATTGAGTGAAAATAAAAAAATAGTTTATTAGATAAAAATAACATATATTCTAAAAACAAATAGCAATAAAAATTAAATAAATAAATATTTAAAATGCTAAAAAAAAATATTTTTTTAAATATCTACTATACGGGGTGTAACAGTAGGTACTATTTAACAGATGTAATAACTTTTTTTCTATTAAATATTTAAAAAAAAATTTTTAAATTATTATTACAGCCTGATTAAATGAAAAATGTAAAATTTGTTCTAAAATTTAAAAAAAATATCAAAACCATTTTGTAGATCTGATTTTTAAAAAAATTTTATGTCATAAGTTTTTACTAACGTTGAGTCAATTATTTTTAAACAATTATTAAATTATGTGTTTTTTGCAAAGTTTGGATTATTTTTTTGATATTTCATTAAACAAGTACACAACATAGCGGATATTATTTTATTCTTTTCCAAAAAATAATTTTTATCACTCATAACCAACAACAAATTAAAAAAAAAAATTTTTTGATAATGGTGATATTAGATATTTATCAAAATAAAGTTAAAACGCATAACAAATACAATTTTCCCGTATTAAAATGTGCTTTTATTTTTTCGAAATTAATTATCGTTTTTTATAATTACTAGTTAATAATATTTTAATAATTTGTGATTGTGAAAATGGAATTGGTATTTATTAAAAGTTTAAAACCGTAACCCTATAATTTATTTACAAACAGAAACATCATGGTTACTAAATGTTTTATATGTTTAAACTATTTGATTTTAACAATTTATGATCAATTATTTGAGTATGTGCATCACCACAAAAGTTTGTTAGTGGATCTAAGCTTTCGAATTATCTATAAGAAAATGTCAAACAATGTGGACATCCAGATACACATTGCTTCTAACGTAATTCAATCAAGAAAACAAAACGAACATTTTAAACTATTGGTTCAAGATTAACATAACAAAATGCTGTAAAATATCTTGACCCAAAGTGTAAGTATGGCTAAATAAGCTCTTTATACACTTTTTAATAATAAATATTAAGTATAAAAACTATTCTATTCAATTTTATATTGTAAATATGAATTTTAAAGATAAATTAAAAAAATTATAGGTACTACATATGATTTTCAATAAAACACACAGAATTTTAGCTGTGGAATCAATCAACATCAAACAGACTAATGGATAAATTATTATAATATTGTTTAAAATAAGTACCTAAATGTAATTTTTTTATTTTTAATATGTTGTAGGTACCTAGGTAGTTTATAATGTTATACAAATTTAAAGAATACTAGTATAAAGTAAAAAATAAACAATTATTATGAGACTCGGATTACTTAAAAGTATTAGCTAGGTAAGTTCATAGGTATAACTACTATAGTATTCTTTATGTATTACAATTTATTATTAAATTTATGGAAGTTAGTAATCTAATAATAAATCTTTTATTTTATTTTGTTAAATTTTTAATTAAAAATTTGTTTAGTACAAAAAATATATCTTAATAAATATTTTTTAAACATTATCTATAAACTTTATAATTTTTAATCACCTAGTATTTTGCAACTTATGATATTAAATTCTAAATTATATTTTAAACTTCTATATCCAAATTTTTTTTATTATTATTTTTCTTTCTTTTTTGTTCTGTGAGTTTTGATTTACATATTGTTTATTTACCAATTGATTTTAGAATTTACACGAATACTCTGCTATTGTGAATATTCATTATATTGATTATATTCATCACATCTCTAATGTGAATCTAATCTTGTGTTTTTTAAGCGATTGTAGTTAAAATCTTGCGAATCAAAATAATAGAAAAAAACAGTGGTTTAAATAATTTATTAATATTGTTATACCTAATAAAATTAGTCAATAATTTTAATTTTAATGTAACCTAATAAAATGTAATTCATTACCTAGTAGATTTTTATTCTTTTCAAATAAATTGTGAACCTCAAATATATTTTGTTGAGTATTTTATCTTTGCTTTACTCTAATAGTGTTTCAGATGAGTGATTTATATAATCGTATTAAACTGTATGTATAATGTTATTTTTAGTAGGTATTCAATACATTTTTAATGTACTTTGTTACAAATTATAAGTAATGTATGCAGGTAAGTCAGTTTTTTTAATCTATAAGTACATACATATGTATTACACTTATAATACAATAAGTATATTATATCAAACTATGTAATACTACTTGTAGGTGATAGCTAAATATTACACTTTAATAAAACACAGATCGCATATTATTTCAGTGAACCGAAAATTAAAACTACAATAATTAATATAATAATAAATTAATAATAATAATTGTGTATAACTAATGATGGTACCCATATTATCATATCGATAGGCATCGCTACCAATGCATTTTAAATATCTAATAATATTAAATAACATGGGTAGGTATTATTAAAAATACCAAAAATATTTTATTCAATCACAGTAATTTATTCACAGTTTATGAAATACCATCGATAATTTTAAAGATGACAACAATATTAAAAGATAACTAGACAAAATAGTGCACTTTTAGAACTGTTGTACAAAATGTAAGTAACGTGAAATAAATTGATAATTTAATTTTTCATTGTCAATATTAATTAAATCACTTTAAAGCTTAAACTGACTGAAAATTTTTATTTTATATAATTTTGGATTGTTATTTGTTAAATAATGATTTTTGACGATAATTTCATAACATTATTATGGTAATATTCGCAGTTAAAATTATAAAATTGTAATCATGAATCAGACCGCATTTCATGAAAATATATTTATCGATATTGAATGCATCCCGCACATACCATTGATGGATAAAAAGAAAATATTTACATTTTCATAAATTTTAAAAATTATTTAAAAATAATTGACATAACGTTAGTAATAACTTTGACACCAAATTTTTTTTAAAAATTAGATCTACAATATGGCTATCGTGATTTTTATTTATTTTTTAAATACAATTTTACATTTTTTATTTTGAATTCCTAAACATTAAAATTGAATTTTAAAATATTTAATTTATAGCACCAGGCTGTAATAATAATTTAAAAAAAAATTACTTTATTAAAATATTCAATAGATAATACTCTGTAATATAATAATATTTTTATTTCATCTGTTAAATAGCAGCGTTACACCTTGTATATAGAATAAATTACACAGACTTTAAATATTTTTATAAAAAATTTTCAAAAATAAAATTAAAAGTACTATTTCATAAATTATGTAAATATTACGAAAAGTTTTATTTTTTTTTAACAAATTTTAGTTGTTAAAATTGATTTATATAGATACGATTTTATTGCAATTTAAAGTCTTTTTATAAAATATTTTATTTAATATATTTATATGCGTACTCTGTAAAATTATTTATAATATTCTGAATACTATCAACCACTATCAATCAAAGAGTACTGCTATATAAAATGTTGTTCAACGACCAATATGTGTTGTTAAATATCATACACGTTAGCAGAATTTTGTGTCAGGTGTCGCAATAATTCTAACAAATTCTAGATGTAATATAGCATCCCGTTTTTTCACACTGTCACAGTCGCATAGTTGTAGACCCATTCACAATTTTCAATTTTTAAACTTAAAAATTTAATTTTAATATAATTATTTAAGATAATATTTACTTTTAATATTATACATTTAAAGAGTTTTAGATGGGAATAAAATTTGAAAATTTAAAATATTGTCATTTACTGCAATAAAACAATATCTGAAAATCGTTTAATATAAATGTAAAACCAATTTGAGTATATATTTGTAATATACCTAATTATTAATTTTATATACCATACTATAGGCCCATTAAATTATAAACTAATAAATAAATGAAAAGTCTCAAATGCAGTAAAAATACAATTTTATTTCCAAACGTATGCACAATTTTGAAAATAAATTTATGTTATATTGGTTCCTAAAAATATAAAAATGTGTAATTAATTTAGTTTATTTTTATATAAATTCCGCAGTTAACTCGTATGTATTCATATATTTTGAATCAGATTAAACGAGAAAAGGTCCGTGACGTCAAATTTCGATCACTCTGTATAATAATTTATTCATATTTAAATGTAATTATCAAGTAAAAAAATATTTAATTTTCAAAATTACAATAAAAATGTAATACAAACAAATTAAATATCTTTTATTGGAAGAATAAATCCACAATATACAATGCGTTTCATTATTTGATAGACACACTCCCGATAATTTTATGTAAATACTTTTGGTTCATTATTTGGAATAATCGTAGACAATTATTGTAAAGTATAATATTTTCTGATGTGAACAAAAATATATATGACTGAAACACTACTCACTAATGTTGTTGGTGTCATAATGTTATATAGTGTCATATATATTTGGCAGATATGAAACACCAGTATATTGCTCTCGTACTGTTTAATGTAATTGGATCCAAATTGTCATTTTAACATCACGCGCTCGTGGGATTTAATAAACGTATAGCAGAAAAACGGTAACAATGGAAATAATGAATTGAATCCGGTTACATGAATAACAGCGAGAATAATACACTTTTTCAAAGAGGTAAAACAAATGTAAAATAGAATAACATTGAACATTGTTTAATTATTACAAATCTCGTTATTATTTTTATTTTTCAATCACTAATTGTTTATTTAAACAAACAATTTTCTAATAGAGTATTTAATTTAACTAAGTATATATAACGAACTATATAATATATTATAGGGAATGTGGGACACAGTGGACAACTTTATGTTTGAATAATCATAGCATATTTATTAATAACTTTAAATAGATAAATGTAATGCTAATTTATCACAAATTGAATGCAATTTTATTTTTTAAGATTGTGTTATTTAGTTTTAAATTAATATTTAATTATGATTATTTTTTTTAATTTGGAAAATATTTCATTTGCACCATATTTGGGTCAAAGTGGATAAAAGTATGGGAAAGTTAAAATGTGTATGGAAAAGGATAAAATAAACACCAAACCAATTTTTTTTAATCGTTTTCATAAACTTTATTAAATATACCTATAGAAATAGTTATTTATAAATACAAATAATATTCGAATTCTTATAATGGGTATATTGTGTTATTACTTTGTAAAAAATATATGGGTACTAAATTTAAAACGTAGTAAAAATTTAAAATTTAATCAGTTTGTTCCTTAAAATAAAAATAAAAATCGTTAAGATCTTTTTCAGTAAGTAGTAAAATAATAACATAAAATTTTTTTAATTTACTTTGCTCCAATAGGCTTTTTTGCCATTATATTTGTATTAAATAAAGCCATATAAACAAAAGTAATTTGTTGTTTGTACATTTGTAATTGTATCATGTTTTATAAAATTAATAACCTTATCTTGAGTTTTACAAAATTTTTGTTTGACAATATTGATTTCATATGCTGGAAAATTAAATTATTAATGATGTTAACAATTAAAACAAAATGAATCTTTTTTTACCAAAGATTATTTATAAAACCAAACATATTAAACACATTTGGATTTCTTGATATACATTTATTGTTTTTTACCCACTATTTTCACTTTGCCCTACCTGTTCACTTTGGCCCACATTCCTCATAATAACATAAACCTATTTAAATTTCTATATGGAGTGTTAGAGACTTTCTATGTCCCTTTATCTTTTACACAATTTATTGCTGTAATTATTTTTAGGACTATTTGACTTGACAGTTATCCCATTTTTTATTAAAACCATGGAGATATTAAATTTTAATATAATTATCAATGTCAAGTAAATACACATGATAAGAGATGTAATAGAATAACTATTATAATGACAATCAATGAATAAAATAAAACATGTATATTATTTAATGTTTTAAAAAAAAAATTAAAACTGAGAAAGATTGTACAAACATAAAATACACTTCCACTATGATTATATTGTATACATCTATATTAAAAATGGGTGTTGGCTGTGGTCGAGTGGTCAAAATGCGTATTTCGGCACACAAGGTCCACAGTTCGACTCTTAGAGGTAGCAAATGATGTAGCCAGCGATATTTTTCTCGCTGGTGGCGTCTGGTCTCTGGTGCAAGCTGGTCATAATTACTAAATCTGTCCAATAATTTGGTAGTCATGCTTGTCGTAGCTACCAAGAAAAATCTTCAACTCATCTAATATTTGAAGGTGCAATCCTGAGTATGTTAGAGTTTGGGAAATAAGAAAATGTAAAACTGTTAATTTATATGCTAATAATAGTGATAATAAAAAAAGAATTGAAATAATATTGAATTACCTCAGTTACCCCAGTTGATAGCAGATAATAAGAATATAGGATACGAGAATAGAAAATATAGTAAGTACATGTAATCTCAAGCATACTCATAAAATTGGTCACTTATTTATATTTCATTTTAGATTTTATAAAAATGACAATTAATTATTAACGATTGATATTCTATACAACAGGAAATGTACGCATGGACATTACTAAGAATGGAAAAAATTGTAATCACCTCTTCACCTGGTATTAGTATTCCTCATCAATCATGTTAACATTGTCAATTATATTAAAACTTATAGAAAGTTATTTGTCAATGTTAAAAACTTTGAAGGTGTTAAAGTCATAAAATGTTTACGATTTTCGAGAGACGACAGGCGGAATTAAACAACGAGAAAGCTAAATTAATGGGATTCGTAATGTTAAGATAATTTTATAGATAAAATCTAGTGAATAGTTCATTGAACTTTAATTTTAACTGAAAGAGATTTTATCACAACGCAATAAATATTAATCTCAAAATATATACATAATATTTCCTTTGAATAATCTCTTCATAAATGGAGTCATAAACATTGAATGAATATATAAAGTAAAAATTCATTGCAACCAAATTTTCTATTAACTGGATTAAAAAATATTAATATTTATTCATATATTTAAAAAAAAATAATATATATATATTACATACATTATATATATTACATACTTAGGTATTTACTATTTATATTTTAATATTGATCATATATTACCTATTATGTTTTTTAAAGGCTATATATTACACTTTTAAATTACATTTTAAAGTATTTTAAGTCAAGTATATCTTGCACAATTTACAAATTATAATTATAAACCCAATTTTTTAAAATTTTTTTTATAATTTATGAATTATTTATTATATAATAATTTCTAATTTTTTTTCAGTTTTTATGTTGGTAATTTTTAATTTTTTTTCATAATTTCCTTTTACCCGAATTAATAATACCATATGAATAATAATTGTATTTGATTTCCATGCTATATTTAATCATAAAGCTACTTAAATATAACAATATATAACAATAATGCAATTTACAATACTGTTTATACTGTTTATACAGGAATATTAATTGTACAATGAATCTAAGCGATTATTAGTTTTAGATTCTGAGCCAAACAATGATTATATTGGTTTTACGAAGAAGTGTTTATTTTTTTATATCTATACCCAAAAATTCTATAAGAAAAAGGGCTCCGATCATTACATGTAGAACACATTTCTGGTTGAAAATTAATTGCATCTACATGGTTCTTTTAAAAGGTCATTTTTGGTTTTTTCAATTTTTCAATAAATGCATAAAAATTGGATAACACAATTGTGGTAAAATTATTTATAACTCCCAAAATATGTATGCCAGATGCATGCAATTTTCACCACAAACATACGTAAAATATTAAAACAAAATACCCATTTTTATGCTGTTTATAGCAATATTAAAATTTAGGATATTTAATTCTTATAGACTTCATTTTAGATTTTTATACTTGAAAATTGAATTCAGTGTTAAAAAAAATACCATTTCAGCTGCATACAAAAAAATTTCTAAAATCGGAAGGTACAATTTTGTTTTTTAATAGTCATTTTAATTTTTTATTTTTTTTTTGAATACCAATTTAATATTTTTGGCATTTGAGTATGAAATGTGTTCGATTTTTAAAATATAAAGGATCTATAAACTTAAAATATTCACATGTTACGTATATTATAGCACATTATGAGAGCAAATTAATTTCGGACATTTTTTTTCCAATTTTTAGCTATTTATAACAATTTTCAATTTCGAGTAATTTAATTCATAATAGTCTTAACTTTTGGTTTGTAGACCTGAAAATTGAATACAGTATTACAATTATATCATTCTAGCTACACACAAAAAAAAATTTTAAATCAGTTAATATAATAATTATTAATAGCTATTTAATTTTTTTCAATAATATGTATTATTTTGGTATGGAAATGTGTTTGAATTTTGGTGAAATAATTATAGACCTATCAACTCGAATTTTTCACAAAAAACATAAGTAAGTACATTATGAAGGTAAACATTTTCAAAATTTTTTACTCATTTATGGGCTAGTTTAATCAATTTTGAGGCAGTTAATTCATAATAATACGTATAACTATTTTGGCTTTACAGGAGAATACGATTTTACGCATTTTTTTTTTTTTTTTTTTATGTATTTAATGATCAAAAAAAATACCATCAGAATTTGGCATTTAGACATTTATTTTTTTCTTTCTCAACATTTGTACGTAATCTAATGACAGCCGATGGTGTTTTCATGCGCGGGGTCTTCAGTCATGTCATTTCCAAATAATTTTTTCCACTTTTTCAATTTATTTTGTAAATTATATTATATAATATTGCCATATTATTATAATATATTATTAGTACAATTTAAAGCGATTGTCAAGTGAATTCACCGAAGCTTCGCTCAGAATCTTTTTTATAGAAAAAAATGATTTATCATTGCTTTCAAATTAAATATATCCACCACCAGTATCGTACCTAACGAGCAAAATGCTTCCATTCCCTACTGACCGACTTTTTTTTATTGCATTTTATGTTACCGAAAAAAAATTATCTTTTAGGTATAATATAAAATGATTAATTTTCAAAAGAATTTAAATTCATGTTGGATAGTAGGTAAGTAAATTTATTTAATACAACTTTATAGTTGAATTACCAGTTGTCGTAATCCACAAAATAAAATGTTAATTTTACCCCGAGTTAATATCAAAACTATTAATAGCTTAAACAAAGTAAAAGTATATTGTACTAAATTTAGGCAAATAAACATAAAACATCATTATGATAACATTGTGAATATTTGTCTATGATCTATAATAACGCAGTAAATTATACATTGGGAAAATATTTTGCTGTGGCTTACGCAATGTGTCACTATTTATTTAATCAAGCCGGTTTATTACGTTAAAATAAAGATAAAACAATAATATCTTAAGATAAATTTCTATTGAGAGTTATAAAAATTATCAAAATGTATATCTTACATTTATATTACATTTATTATTTTATTATAATTTAATTTAAGATAAATAAGTGTTACAAGAATGTGTGTTTAGCACATTGACATTGACATAATGTTTCTTATATTTTTAATATGAATAATAAAATTCAAGATATTATGTAAAACTATTTCAAAACAAATTTATTTTCTAATAAATAAAGTGCATGGCGTTTGAGGTATTCGATGAATTGTAAAAGATTCTTGTGATTTTATATGATTTTATGCATCAGAGAGTTTCCACATTGTTGCTGCTGATTATATTAGTATAAGTAAATCAACTGTAAGTTTGATATTATATCAAGTTTGTGTAACAAACTTGATATCATTATAAATAACATTTTTCAAACTCAGTCTATGAAAATATCACAAGTCTAATTAGACGTTAATCATTTTCAAATTAAATTTTACAATTTGGCTAAATTTTTAAAAAAAGTGGTGCATTTGTCGAACTCATATAAAAATAAATTTCACTCGTTTTAATTAAACGAAAATTATATATTATATTATTTATATTAGATAATTTTTTTTATTATTATAAAAAAAAAAATCAAAATAAAATAATATTGATTAAATACGATATTCCGTCGGTATAGTAGTAGATATTTTAAAACTATTATGAATTATTTTGTTGAGATATAACTTTACCTATATTACAAATAAAATTTTCAAAATGCTATTTATTTTTGGCTTAATTCGATTTTATGTTAATAGTTCGAGGAATCCTAAAGTTTAAGGACTAAATGCTTAACATGGCTGTTCATTTAGTTTTGAACCATTTTACATTATATAGTTATTTAACTGAGTAACAATAATCTGTAGAATCGTCTAAACATCATATTTGGGATTATAGGGAACCTTAAATCTAGAAAATTAAAAGAAAATTGTTAAGTTACGTCAAATAATTATGTCAAGAATAAACATTTTGAAATTTCACAACTATTTATATATAGGTATATCATTGCATTCCAATATATAGTCAACTGACATATGTATACATCTTAAAATTCTAAAAATAATAATACGCACTATAGGAATATTTAAGTTATTCAAAGTTCAGGTTATCCTAAGTTTTGAAATTTGGAATTATGTTTTTAATTATGTAAAATAATTTAAATCATCTAAAATCATTTAAAAATGAAAATAATGTAAATAATTATATAAAATTCATGTGTTATAATTTAATACTAATCGTAATTTTTCTAATACATCAATCAAATATAAATTATAACTGTTATTATACTATAACAAAATAATAGAATAATTAAGAATGAATTAATATATTATACTTGGATTTTCAATATTTTATCATTGCAAAAAACATATCAATTATAGAATACACAAGCCAATGATTGAAATTACATTCTTGCGATTTAAAAACCTAAAGTACTGAATTCATTATTCAGATTTAATATTCAAGATTTTCTTTTAACCATCTGGGTACCTAAGTAACAATTCCCAATGTATAATATTAATAAATATTGGTTTTTGATTTAAAATTAAATATTCAAATATAAAAATTTAATATACAATCATTATTCAAAGTTTATAATTATTAAGAAATATATAATTAAATTAAAATCAATAATTAATAATTAATAAACATTTTTTATTTAATATTATATAATATTATAAATTAAATATGTTAGTATATTTATATATTTAGTATTATACCTATAGTATAGTATAGGTATTCTACCTATATATTAGATTTGTGGTTATATACTTATATATAGGTGCGAAATGAATTACTCAGCTTCGCAGATTGTTATTAACAGTTTTATAATTTAGTTATTATTTTTTATGGCCAGCAGTTCATGTTAGGCGTTGAATATTAATTGACCTCCCCTCCCTTTTTCCCCTTAAATGCTAAATTAAAAAAAAATCCTTTCCTGTACCTATGTCATTAAAGGAATATTTTCCGAAAGTGTCAATTTGCTATGACAAGTAGTTTGGGGCATTTGGATAATAGGCATTGAATAATAATTTACTTCCCAACCCTTTTCCCCCTTAAAGGTCGAATTTCAAGAAATCCTATCTGTGCGTGTATCTATGTCATTAAAGATTTTTCTGAATTGTCAATTTTCTTGAACAAGAAGTTTGGGCTGGTCATTGAATAATAATTGATCACCCCTCCCCTTTTCCTCTTAAAGGTCCAATTTCAAAAAATCCTTATTTAGCGGTAGTCAGTAGCATTAAAGGAATATTCAGGACTGTTCCTCTACGTCATTAACCCCATATTGGATCTTTTTCTCGTTTAGATCGATCAGATATTCTACGGTCTCCTAATATGTTATTTACTAGGTAGGTATGTACTGTACTATTACTTAAAAGTAATCACCGATAGGTAGTATATAGGTTGTTTGATTGAGAATGTCTCGGGTTCAAGTAAAGAAAATCAGAAATTATTACATGAAATTTGTCTGTTTTTAATATTTATTTTCTAATATTTATAAAATATTTACTAACATTTAAATTATTTAATGAAAATCCAATGAATATAAAATTAAAATTAAATGAAAAATAAATATTTATAAAATATTGAATATTGGAATCTTAATACTTATTAAATATTTAATAAATATTTTCATGTTATTTGGATATCTTTTCTTTATTTATTATTATGTATTTTTCTATCGAAACTTATACAATTCACAAGTATATCGAATACATTTTTTCCTGTTCAGAGTCTACGCATTGTGATCGCTCAATAAATTCAATTCACGGAATAGATGAATTAGTCCTCATCTGGTACACGTGTGTAGTTATTTCATTTTTATCAATTATTTTGTAAAAAAAAATACGTTTATGTGCGCCAGAAGTTGTCTGTCGAAACAAAAAGTAACGAATGTCGTTCAAAGTAATCGCAACTGAAAGTTTCATGGTTTCTCTATAGTCTAAACCTACTACCATCCTCAATAGTGGTTATTAAACCTTCGGAGGTTTAAGTTTCGTACGGTATTTCCAAAAATCAATATTGAACAAACAAAAAAAATACTAATTCAGACCTCACAAACAATTTAGAAGTTCACCTCGTCGTTAGACCACACCCGCGAGTGAATTTAACTCAAATATGTTTCTTACTAGTATCATACTCTTAAAAGGATCCTAACGGTCTTTCGAAAATTGAACGCGAAACATGGTTTATTTTTCTCCAAAAATATACCGAACACTAGAATAATTGTAATACATATTACTAATTACATATTACACCCTACTAATACATATTATATTATATTATATATATATAAATAAGTATTTTATAAGCCACTGAATATTGTGGAATGTTGGCTTATAAATTTCAACCAAACAATCATTTAAAAAATATTCGTATAATACATACATAAATAAAACTATCATTATTAATTTATCACGAAAAACTCTATAATATGAGCTATGTATATATTATATATATGTATACCTCCATCTCTTCGTAAGACTTTTAGACATTTTTTCAATGTATTTCTATTCGTTTGATATATAATATATATTATAGATATATGTATAATTCAAAATATACTATAAGAGGTATTTGTAAATTGCATTGTATAACAATGCACCTACATGTAAAATAGTAGTATATACTTGAAAGTCGTAGTAATGTTACAGTCAACATATTTAAGATATATATGTATAGGGTCCGGGGTTATATCATCAATTGATATAAACATATTGCAGAATTGGGAAACATTTGTTATGCTACTATTCTATATGAATAACATATATTACACAATAGAATAATGCACTTTTGTCTCTCGTACTTATAAAACAAAAAGATTATTATTTAAAACTATATACTATATCATTGCAACAATATATCATATGAAAACACGAGTCTACGATGATGTACGTTTTGAAATAATAAAATATTGTATACAACACACATACGATTGGACAGATCTCGAATATTTAATCTGTCATGATTAACTCTTTCCCTTCAGGACCTATATTGTAATTTTTATTTTTTTCGTCAATATAAAAATTAATTAAAAAGTAAGAAAAACCTACTCTATGAGCATGCTAAGATTTATGATTTCTAAATTTATTTTAAACAACAATATATACATATAAAACAAAATGATTAGTATCTATAATGCTAGTAAGTATATGGACGGACAGATATAATGGAAATATATCGTGTCTAAACTTGTGTTTAGAAACCTATTACCATCCAAATGCATTTTTTTAAATTTTTAATGAAAAGGAAATTAAAAATTCTTGCATTAAGTATAAGAGCAAATAATGGAATACTGGAAAAAATTTAATATTAATTAATAACAAAATTTTACATATGTAAAACTATTTCAATAGTGCATGGTAAAATATTTTTAATATCTGTTTAAAAGCATGTTTATATATGATATACAGGGTAATTACTTTAACGTACTCACTTTATTTTGTGAAAATAAATATTTGTTTTTGTTAAACTTTATCTAATTTTTTCTTAAATGTTTTTAAAAGTTGGATTTTTTATTATTTATTAACCTTGTGATTTTGTAAGTTATTTTGTAACTTAAATGTTAACCTATATATTTAACTTTATTCTGATGTTCTGATGCTGAATATTATCCTGAAAATGTTAATGTATAATTATCAAATATTGAAAGAATAGTTTATTGTTTATTAGCTTTGAAAATTTAAATAGCAACTAGGAACGATGAGGAATGGGAGTAATTTTTATACTATACAATTTACATGCTTGTACACTACTTCGTTCGTCTAAAGTTTAAATGCTAATAGATAATTAACCGTAGGTTCATAATCGATATTATTACATAAAAAAATACTTTGCACCACAATATGATGTCAAATATATAGGTTATACGTTACCATTTAAATATAAAACTTACAAGAATAAGATATAGTTAAAATTTAAATTGTTTGTAAAAATGTAGCGAAATAAGTATCTCAAATTTACAAAAAAAAAAAAAAACCAAACAAATAAAAATAAAAAAAATGAAATATTCAAAGTATAAATTAGACGAGCACAAAAAAATAATCATCCTGTGTCTTATAGTGGAACTATAAGTATTATATAAAGGTATATATATCGTTTTAATATCACGTTTTCATTGGGTTGTGGTTTTTTAAAGACGCTTTTTTAATGGTAAACATATTATAATATTATTATTATATTTTGATTGTTAGAAATAACTCATGCAAACGACTCATGTCTGTAAAATACAGGAATCAAATATAAAAAAAGTTGAAAAATCAACGAGAAACACTGAAGCCGCACGCTTGACAGTATAATATAATATCGTTTTACTCATATTCTCGGAGTAGGACTTGTTGCCCACCCTCCGATGAATCCGGTCACTGAACCGGAAATAAGAATAAAACGTATATCTATAACGAATTACGAAAGTATTATATTATTTAGTAGTATAGTAATAATATATTTATTGTATTTGTGGTTTTTTTTTATTTTTTTTTGGCTTATATAGGATTAACTTTCTTGCAGATTTAATACATTTAATAGACACATATAAAAATAAATAAAAAATAAATAAATAGACGTTAGGTTCTATATGGATATTTCGGTGAAAAATATCGACTGATAAGTTTTTTAAGAAACATTTTTAGTATTATTGTTTTTATATAGATGTATTTAATAAAATACAAATATAAAGAACATACAATTTTTTTGAATATTTTTTAATTTGAATCTTAAAATGATTCTATTTTGAGAAAAATATAAAAATAACTCACTATAGTAGGTATACAAATTATTATAATAATTAATATTTAAAAGACGATAGTTATTTTAGTAAAAAATTGTGTCAAATAAAATATTTTATTATTTTTTGAGTTTTATTTTGATAATATGTTTGCTCATAAAATGTTAAGGGATCCAAACATTTTGCTGCCATTTCTGATATTCTGAAACAAGATTGTCCATATAGTAGTACTACTGAGATTAAAATATTGAGGTTATAATAGGATTATATATTATATATTTGTATAATAAACCAGTAAATTTCAAGGTAACTGATCATTAATAATACGTAGTATGTTTGATGTAACTTTTAAAATAAATTAACAATATTTTATTATTATTTTAATATTAGATAATACTTTTAAAGTCTTAAAAGTCGAATCACTTTTACTCATATACTCTAAAAATATATCTTATATTTTATAACTATTATTTTTAAAATTACTAATATAATTATTATTATTAATATAATGATGTTAATGCAATGTAGGTACATATTATTATTAAAGACCTAAACAAGTACTAAAACTACACAAAACAATGCATTTATAACATATAGCCTGCAAAAATAACTTAAAATTCATGTTATTTGACTTAAAAATTTTAAATATAACAATTGAAAAAAATTATTCCTATACATTAAAAATTATATTAGATACCTATTTTATTTACTTCATAATAAGATATAACATTTTTATAAATTGCAGAATATATGACTCAATATTCCAAAATTATTATAAGATTAAAATGTATAATCTCGCATTTATATTTTCATTGTCCATGGTGGAATAATATTTTGAAATGTGAAAAAATTAGTACTTACCATTTACTATTCATAAAATAATTCCTAAAAATCGTGAAAAAAGCAAATTTGAGTTAAAAATTCCAAAATTATAAATAAGAGCATTATAAAACTAGATATTGAGGCAAATTTGTATTTTAGCATTAACACTGCCCAAAGGACTGACTTAAATAAAAATAAAATGCATGTCCACAAAAAATATCTCTAATTATTTATTAGTATATATAAATAATGGTGTGACGATATATTCTTTTATATTGGAAATAATAATAAAGTTATTTTAATTGTTATATTTTATATCAATATAAGAAAAATGCATTATTTTTTATTGGTTTCAGGCAATTAAATAGACCGTATTTTTCTTAAAATTTATTATGTATTATTAAAACTATTTACCAAAATAAATGATAATTAAGTCTTTCACTTTTTAAATCTTAGACATTATTAATTATCATGTATTGAAAATAATATAATATAAATATATACTAAAGATGACAAGATATTAAAAAAAATATTCTAAAAAAAGTACTAAAATTAAAAATATATATCTATACTAAATATTTATAAAATTATATGTTAGTAAAATTTTCTTTGCAAACAATCGAAATTAGTAAACTTTTTACAAAATGAGTATACTCATAGCCACTAATATATTGACACAATCAATACTAGTATAATACTATAGGGTATTGCCTAATATGATTTCATGGAAATTATTACAATTAAGATAAATGTTATTTCAAACTAAAACTCAATTCAATTTTTAAAGTTTCTATTCAGTGCTACGCCTTAAAAAAATAAATACTCAGTTATTAATTCCAGAAAAATGTCAAACTAATGAAAAAATAAATGAATAATAAATACCGAATACAAGTTATCTTACAATAAACATTTTTAATTTATTGATATATATATATATATATATGAATTGAAATCAGATTAGACTATCCTTAAAAAAATACAGTTTTCATAATTTAGATGTTCCTACATAAAATTTGGTTTGTAATATATTTAATATGATTTTGAAAAATTAAATTTTTTTCTAACAACCTCATTTTTAGGTTAAAATTCGAGGTTTTTTAATTAAAATAAAACTGTATTTTGAAAAAAAAAAATGTCTAATCCTTGCGTTCAAATTATTATATTTTAGTTTAAAATTCTATATTTTTATCTTCTGTGATTTTTGGTCTTTGTACCTACGAAATTTTATTAACCAAGCAATGTTTTGTTATCGTTTTGGATTGCATTTCTATTATATTTATTCTATTACTGTCCCTTAAACGAATAATAGTTAGAAGAATAAACATATTATAGGCATTCATCATTCGATTATTTCTAAAATAATTATGCTTAAGAAAATACAAGAACCATGATTTTTAGTAGTAATGATTAAATGTAATGAAAACAATAAAATTTTAGAGAAAACTCATAGGAATTTTTCAAAATTCTGTACATTCGAAATATAAAAACAGAAGATAAATAGATGTAAATAGTCTACTCTCATAATAATATCATACTCTCATTATTTTATAATATGCATGTTTTAACTCTAAAACCGTTTTGAAATGCAGTTTTGTTTTTTCTAATAAATATGTTTTTGAGCAGATTTCATTAATACACACATAACAATCCAGATGTGGTTCAGATAAAGAACTATTTATAGATTATTTTAAACATTTTATAATTATTAAGTTTAAGATATTCTTGAATTTTTGTTAAAATATCCTATAATGGAGAGTTATGGCGTTCTCTGGAAATCTGTATTGGAGTACCATATACGAATACAACTTTATTAATGGCATTTATTATAATTAGTATTGTCTTGTCTATTATAGTATCATATTTGTACACATAAATAAGAATAGCGTATTACAGCATAAATCAAACATCACGAGAAATATAGAACAATATGATAATTAAATAATAAAATTAAAATTTACAGATGGCCATTTCGGTCGATATATCGATATCGATCTAATGAACACACGATTGTACCTATCCGAAATCTCCTAATCAATAGAAATTAATTTTTAATAAGTGGCGACAGAGATCGTCGATCACATTGGGCCTGTATAAGACCATTTTTAATCGCAGAGCAACCTTTAAACACACATAGGCATATTTTCTCATTAATAATTTAATTACATGCGTATACCTTTTTTGCCATTCTATATTTTTTCTCTACACTCGTATAAATGTGTAACTGATCTTACTCGTGGTAAATATTATTCGTCTTAGTTATTTTGTTGTTTTAAATTGTTTTTTCTGTTTGTTAAATCAATACATATAAGTATATCAAGCTTATATACATTGCTTATTCGTTATTTACTGATATATGATTACATGTACAAAACTCTAGTTAGTCAGTTATTCATTATCAATAAAATATCGTTATTCAAAAAAAGGAATGTTGAATAAGAATTGTTCTTTGTTGTGTTTCTTTGCTATTTACATGTAGTGTAAATAGCTAGTGTAAATAGCAGTTTTGACAGTAATCTGGTGTCAAATTTAATAGGACGCATTCAAGTCTCATGTTACGTTGGTAGGCCCTGATCAAAGGCAACCTTCTTTAAAGTAATTATACTGGTGATAATGGGATAATGGGGAAATGCGTGTATATTCTTAGAAACTTTTCAAAATTTACGAATAAAAAAACTTGTATGCCATTACAGTAAAACAGTATCATAAACATAACATATTAGTAGTATATTCAAATCGAAATTTTAACAAAATGTAAAATTTAATTTTATTATGCTAATGGAATTAAATATATTTTTAGTGAAAAAAATTTATGTTTTTGTATAATTGTGTACGGTATATGTTCATATATCATATATCATACATCTATAAATAAAAATACATACCCCCCCTCGTTTTATATTCACACGATAATAAGATGGTTTCCAAAATATCGTATAAATAATTATATACTATAAAATATTTTTCATGAATATATAACTAAATATTCTATTTCAGAATTTGCCTTAGATGGCTGTTAAAATTAAATACAGTAAAATTATTTAATAATAATATAATTGACTAGTTCAACTGATTTATAAAATATAAACAAAGAACTTTTACAGCATAAAATTGTTCTATAAGTATTATGCTCGTATGGGTTACCGATAATTAATCTAACATTTATAAAAACTATCAGTAGGTATATACAACATACAAGTACATACAATTTCATAAACTTATATATTAAAAATATTGAAAAATAGTAGGTAAAGTAATGGTAAGAAATCAAATATTTAGATTTGTAGAATTGCATACCAAATATAAATTAATTTTTCTGTATTATTTTTGTTTTATTAGATTGAATACGATATTGATAGTGATGAACCAACGAAAAAGAGAGTTTTATATATTTATAATTTCGAAAAAAAAATGATATAGTTATTTTAAATTTTTAAATAGTATGTAAGTATATTCCTATTATATAATATATGTACAGATGTCATATATTTTTATTAAATTTATTTAATATTTTTTATTATGATTTATCATTGCTGTCAAATTTATTATAGGCTCCATCTTTATTTTATACCCAATGAGTGAATAAATTCCATCCTCTTTTTACCATATTTCTGAAGATTCAAAAATATAAAAAAAGACCACCCAACGAACAACTCTGAATTTCGATCGAATACGGCATTTAATCTCGATAAAATTTCGAGTATATTTATGAAAGGGAGAGAAACTATAACTATAATAGCAATCAATATAACATTGTAAAATAACCTGTTTATGAGTAATATGTAGTGCGTATTTTATTTATATATACTTTATTGATTATAAACTTTAAATTGAGTTCATAAAAAAAAAGTTTTAACACTATTCGTTTTGCCATACGAGTATATACTGCGATCAAAAAGTCTGCAAAAATAAGTGTGTAGCGTATAGAACATCATTTCTCAACCATAGAATCGTGACCTAATTTTGGGTCACCAATAATTTTGAGTGGATCGCTAAAAAATTAAAATATTAGTATAATATCTTAACTTTAGACTACCTGTATGAAATAATTTAAAAAATAATTAATAAAACATTTTTTGTAAATTATTTTTTTGATAAACAAGTATTAACTTTATCAAAGTCTTTCAAAGCTATATTTAAATATACTTTATCGATTATCGGTTTTAAAAATGTATTGCTATATTATATTTATATAATATTTTTATTGCTATCAATTATCAATATTGTGAACTTCACAAAATACCTACTTCTATTACCTTTTACTCGTGTAATTGTGTATTGTACCCAGTGCGGAATAGTCGTATCGAAAAAAGAATCAGCGTTTAATATAATTATTATTATCTATCTATTAATAATCTTGTGTAATCTTAAATTTAAATATTTCTTAAGAATACGTAAACAAACATCATTATCATCTTTCTTCAAAAAACCTGTGGTAATTGAAAATAATGAAAAAGAAATAACGGAAACAAGTTCAAATGAACAAGAAATAGAGATGTAGATAGACGAAAGGTCTAGAAAAAAGGTGAAAACATCAATTAACTACACATATAAATAATTTCATAAATTCATTAATTATTATTTTACTTACATTAATAAAAACAAGATAGATTTGTTACAATGTGTTATTTACAGTATTCTATTTGAAAATCTTTCTTTAAAGCAAAATAAACTTTTACGGCATCTTGAAACTAATTATAATGAATATAGAATTAAAACTACACATTTTTTTTAAGAAACGTGATGAGTTAAAGACAAATAAAAAAATATATTAAATCATAAACCACAGTTGACAACATGTATTAAAAATGTTGTTTATTACTGCTATTCATATCGCAAAAACAAAAAGGCCGTAAAATATTGGAGAAAAATTAATTCGACCTTGTAAAGTCAATATATGTTTAGAATTATTCAATAATGAATACGTCTCAAAAATAAAAAAAATATTCTTATGTCTAATGACACTATTCATAGAAAAACTATTTGTATTGCTAATGATATGGAGTATGTATCAGTTTGTCGAAAAAATGAACAATTCGTTATCATATGCCATCCCGTTGGATAAATCAACTGATATATGTAATTTAGCTATATTATTATTATTATTAATTTATGTGAAATACATTAATAATAAATAAAAAAGAGTTTTTATGCACCTTAAAGTTGGAAACATTTACTACATAAATTTTTAAAACAATGAATAATTATATGATATCCAAAAATATGAGCTGTGCTACTTGTATTTATATTTGTATAGACTATGGTGCAGCGTCTATGACAGAGATTCATTCAGGTGTAGTTACTTGTATTAAAGAAGTAGCACATAAAAATTAAATTTTAACTCATTGTTTTATATATCGAGAATAATATAATAATAATAATAATAATAATAATAATAATAATAATAAGCTGTAAATATATGGGTGAATATTTTGATATTTCAAAACAATGTACAAAAAATATAAACTTTATTCGTGCAACAGCATTAATTCTGTATTTTTCTATCATGTGTGATGTATTTGGTTATAAAAATGTATTATTCCATTTTCATATAAGTTGGTTATCACAAGACAAAGTTTTACCGAGATTTTTTGAGTGAAGAACGGAAATAGACATATTTTTATGAGAAAAAGTTCACCGTTAGCCATTTTCAAGATTTTATTTGGTTCGGAAAAATTGCGTATCTTTCAGATATATTTTCGTTATTAAATGAGTTAAATTTGAGTATGAAAGGGCCATTAACTAATATTTTTACCTGTAATAATAAAGTTGAAGTTTTTCTGAAAAAAATTGATCTTTAAATAAGACAAATTCAAGAAAATACCTATGAAATGTTTCTATCATATTATTATAATATAACTGAAGAAAAAATTATTTCAAATAAATTAAATTATTGTAATGCAATGGGTAATTAAAACACATTTGTTGAAATTAAAAAAAAATATATATTATATTATTTTCCACCGTCTAAAATTATATTAGTTTAAACAATATGTGGATTCTTAACCCATTTTTATCTTGTGAAAAACATAAATTATCTTCATTAGATGAGAATCAACTAATAGAATTATCATCAGATAAATTATTGGAATATTCCTTTAAAACTATTCAATTTTGAGCCAATTTTGGATATCTATATATGCAAAAATAAAAATAGTTTCTTTTGCAAAAATTTATAAGTGTAAATGATTTTCAACATTGACAACAATTAAAACCAAATCTAGAAATACACTTGATGTCGAACTCACAATTCGTTTTTCACTTACAAAACTCCATAGAAGCAAAAATTGATTTATTGGTGAAGAAACATCTTTCTAAGGAAGTCATTACATTTTTATTTTTATTATTATATAAATTATATGAAAAAAGTAAAATTAAGAGTAATAGTTTCTTTTAGTTATGGTTTAGTTATTAATTGGATGAAGGATGGTGGGTAGCCCCCAATGAACATTATTTTCAAAAAGGTCGCACGAATAATTGGGTAAATATCGTGGGTTGCCATCACACAAAGTTTGGGAACTGCTGAGAGAACAACAAGACAGTAGATACAATCGACATTTTAAATTTTTAAAAAAAAAAAAAGTTTGATACGCTTTTTTCAATTTCCAAGCAGTTTCCTTAATAATTCAGAAAAACTTACATACAATCATACATACATACATACATACATACATACATACATACATACATACATACATACATACATACATACATACATACATACATACATACATACATACATACATACATACATACATACATACATACATA
>JAIPRL010004987.1:0-34763 GCA_025469235.1 Pemphigus obesinymphae
GTAGTGTAGTATTTACCGAAAAACATTGGGGACCCAACTAGTATAGTACCTAAAATAATCCGGGACCCAACTAGTGTAGTACCTAAAATTATCCGGGACCCAACTAGTATAGATATTTTAATTTTGGGACCCAACTGGGATGCAGCCTTTTCAAACTATAAACATTAAGCAGACCGCACTACGTTACTATTATATAGGTCCGATGATATCACATATCGCAGTGGTACGGGCTCGTATGTAGGGGCGATCGCCTCTCCCTCCTCCCGATTCTAAAATTGTGACAATAATTACTCATCGATACAAGTTAGATATCAATTCAAGTGTTAAAAATTATTTATATTTACATTTTAACGCATTTTCGAAATATCATCATAATATATAGGCGTTATATTATTATTATAATGTTTTAAATGATAAGAGCGTGTTGCACTCGCATTTGTTGTCTCGTGTCTATCTAACAGATAATATAGCAAAATCACACTACGCAGAATTGAAATTTTGGAGTTTAGGTTAAATTTAGAGTATAAACACCTATTAGAAAATTTAAAGCGAGGAATATTTTTCGAGTGAACCTCATGGGCATTTTGTAAAATATCGTCTGACGAAAAAGTTAAAGCTATTTCGAAATATCAAAAACTAAAAACGCCGTAACTTTTTTTCCTGACAATATTTTACAAAAAGCCCACGAGGTTCACTCGAAATTATTTTTCTCGTTAAATTTGATAATAGGTGTTTAAGTTCTAAATCTAACCAAAATGCCATAATTTCCATTTTGCATTGTATAATTTTGCTATACTGCCAATTAGATTGGCGGAGACAGAAAATGCGGGTATAGCATCCTCTTAAATAAAAATTGTTTTCCATATTGTTATGAGAACACTATGAGGTAATCATCGGAGCTTAACAATAAAAATAAGTAATGGAACGGTTTAAATATACAGTGTTCGGCGCGGGGGCGGCGTTCAAAATCGCCCGTCACGACTATACGAATATATACGATCAAAACACAAAAACATAGGAAGGGGAATTCGGTAATTATGCGGCCGCCGGAGCGATACGAATAATCGGCCGACATGCATGTGGACTGCCAAACAATAGGTACGGAATAAGTAAACGTGCATTTACTGTAGTGTTGGTGACGCTTGCACGTTTCCATATTTCTTTAAAATGTATTTAATTCATTCTTTTATCATTTGTGTATATTATATTATTATAATATATAGTGGATAAAAATGTGGTATCATATTAACGGAAAATTGAAATGAAACAACTTAGAAGAACTGTTTAGTGAAATTTTATTATAGATAGACGTTTCAATTTTGAGTATAAAACCTATTATAGTTTTATTATTTTGTAATTTTCGGTTTTCGTAAAACGTATTTATATTTTTGTTTTTCTATATGGAATTAATTTTGGTTTAATAAATACCTTTTAAATTGATACATTATTATTATTGGATTCTATGCTTTTCAAAAACGAATAATTTTTAATCCCACTTTCAAAGCCCACGAGCCGCAACTGTCACATAATATAATATTATAGTAATTATAGAGTTGCGCGAGGTCGATAAATTTACCGGGCAAATGGAAATATTTACGTAAATTTTACTGATTTTATTTATTTTTTTACCGTACTATTATTAGAATCCAGTGACTCATCGTTTTAAATGTTCTTACTAGTATAATAACTTTTATTTAGCCTAATGAAGTGTATAATATAACGAGTAATAATAAAATATTAATGTAATGACCATTTTCTGTTAAAAATATATTAGAAATAGATGGAAAAAAACGAAAAAAAATTAAGATTTTTGATGTTAACGTATAAATTATTAACAGTTATAAAAATAAACAAACGGTTAATGAAGTTATTAAATAACATAAATAATTCATTTACAAAATTCACTACAATGAATATATATATGTGTAAAAATAATTTACCGATTTAAAGAAGTTTACATACATTTTACCGGTATAATTTCCAAGTTTATAATCATAATACTAATCGTTATTTAATTCCCTACCCGGACAACGTATATAATATTCACCCATTGTGGTCGGCCGTCATAGGAAAAATGCACTTATTAACATTATTGATAATATTGATGTCGACACCATAACCCAACAAGGAGACCTACAGTTTACCTATAATATATTTTCTTAAGTTATACCTAAGGCTTCAAACAAGTCGTAGAAATGTGACGGACTAACGCTTGTAACGTGACGGCTCAGATTGTTCAGACTATCATCTACTAAATCGATCAAGATTATAAATCGTTGTTTTTGTTTTTTGTAACTCGTTCAAATATAACACAAATCGGTTCATTCCAAAATATTGTATAACAACTATTATTATAATTGGTCGTATAAATATGTATTTTTAAACATTTTGCTTTTAAACCCACAAAATCTTAAACCATTCGTAGTTTGAAAATGTCCGATTAGTTCGTCAACAAATCAACCGCATTATATTTCCGATTTTACCGGGAAAGCATTTTCTTACCAGTCCTTGTTATACTTAAATTTCATAATAATTTACACGAAAATTGCATTTTAATTGTAAATTACAATCCTCTCAAATAAGACATACCTACGCAATTTTTTACGAACAATAAGAAGTACACTTGTTGTTCAAATTAGTATATATTATATATATTTTAATTAAAATGTAGTATAATTTTAAAACTTAATATCTTATATAATATTCTGTAGGTAGGTAGGTACTTATAAAATCTGAATACAACGTTGGTATTCATAATATTCGTTTGCATTCATTATTTCTAACAGATACATCACTTTTATAATTACTATATGAAGTGGGTTTAAAATGAACTCCTAATTTTAATATAATTAATCTCATAATCTAAATAATGAAAAAAATATTGTAAATTGTAATAAAATGTATAAAATTATTTAGAAAATATGGTACATATAATATATAATATAGAATAAATGAATTTACAATTTAACCAATTTATAAAGTTCCGCTAATACTGTTTTAATATTGAATTTACATTTACAAATTAAAATTATTTGTGGTTAACTTTTAAGTGAATACTTTTGAATGCGAATTGAAATGTTAAACTATTGTTTTGATCATTAATTAAAACCATTATAATATTATAAATTGACAAAATACCTATCACACATGTTTTACTTATACAATTGTTTTATGTATAATATATGAAAAATCGGTAACTCAAGTTCCTCAGTGCAAAATTATTACAATTCGCAAGTTCGTATGGTATAATATATTATAACACAATGTATTTCGCAAATACCATACGAAAATATGGTCGAGTAGAAGTGATTATAGTGTATGTACCTATACATAGATCCTTGACCATTATGACAGAAATATATATAAAACAGGCAACATATGGCGTTTGAACGATCGTTTTGTTAAAAACAAAGTGCATTTATGATGAAAACTTTTAATCAAATACACGTTGATGAAAGTATAACTAAAAAATATGTATATACTGTATAAAAACGTCAGATCATCTCTTTATATAGACACCAATCGCCGAAGAGGCGATTTACACCGGCGGGAAAAACTACTGCACTTATGAAATTATTCGTACTCCGTAATATTACGGTCGCATTATTATAATTTTTACTGGTACATCATATGTATAATATATTTATATATTATGTATATTTATTTAAATTTTTTTTTCCCAAAGGGAAACGAAAATAAACGATAGTACCTAATATAGGTATATGCATAATGTACGTATATACGTATACTCGCGCGCGCGCGTGCAACCGGTTTCGTCGGTTATTTTTTCGAAGGTTAAACTAATTGGTTTGTTGTTATTATACAATTTTCGGTGTTCGTGATTACGAAAACGAATGGAAACATTAATTTTGATAAATGTTGTCGGAGTATTCCCGGGCTCTGAGATGTCCGACGTTCCGTGACGAATAAATAATTGGTCGAGCGTAGCAAGACCGATATAATAAGACCCCAAAAGCGCATTTCGTATGCATATATATATTATATATATATGTGTAATGTGATAACTACCGTAATAATGTGCCGCTGACGAACATGCGCGATTTGGTTTGGCCATATAGTGAGGCGCAAGTCAAGTGGCTCATAATTTTATGTACAATTTACATATAATTGGATACCTATCGATACAACAAATTGTCACCAGAACAACATTATAAAATCATAATAATTTAATTAACTGTCACTTTTAGTATAATATATATATATATAAAAAAATTCAAGTAATAGCTATATTGTGCAGAATCCTGCAGTGGGTGTATCATTTATTCGGGTAAGACCGTGAAATAAGAATTTAATCAAATCATGGACACTGTAATAAGACAATAATTAGCAATTACACTGTGTATTCAAGACGTGTGTATCCATGATCACTCCAAATAAAAACGTTCAATGGTTAAAAAAAAAATAGTTCAGGCAATACACAATTAGAAGGTACTTACTAATTTTCGGACTTAATATACGGAATAAACGGCTGAGGTTAAAAATCCCTTTTCGACCTCTTCCTCGAATTTTAGACACATTTTTTGAAATAGATTTTTTAAATATTTTTTGGGGTTTAACATCTCTTACGGAACCTAGGACAAAATTATATAAAACTAACACATCCTCCTCTAAAAAGACTCTATAGTTTGGCATGTATACTGAAAAACTGTCCACCATAATATTATATAATAATTATTATGGAAATCTCAATATCTTGTGGGTCTAAAAATAAATAATAATAGTTTTCTAGCCATTAGGCCACACGTTTGATCTAGGTAATATAAAATAAATTATTAAATGATGTAGGTATATAATATATCGATAAATTATATATGTATTTACTACCTATTTAAAAATTCAATCACTTTTTAAGCTTTTAAAATTGTCATTGTATTAACATATTTCTTTAGAGTTATTTTTTGTAATAATCCAGTTCAGTTAATAGGATTTTTTATTCTAAATATTTTAATCGAAATCCAAATATAATAATTAAATTTCAATTTTATATTAATTTTTATTTTGATTGAATTGCGGGGTTTTATAAAATTCTTTATAATTTTAATTATAATACATAGGCGCATTTTTAACATTTCATAAATACTATTATTTCTTTTAATTGTTGAAAGAAAATATCGATTTAGGTATTATGAGAATTTACTTTTTTCAAACTGAGTTATGTTAATATTCTTTTTTCATTTCAGTTTTTAAATAGGGATTTAAACATTTGGTGCAGCCCAATATTGTTTGTCTCGCGAGGTCATTATTAATGTAAAAGTTACGTCCTAAAAAACTTAATACATTTTTTTTTAAAAAAGAAAAAAACAGGCCATTTACGTATATAAGTAGGCCACTTTTTTCATTCTATCAGATATAGACCGTATAATCAACAACCATATAGGCGGCTCAATAGCCTGTTGTCCATAGTAGGCAGTGCAATGGTCTGATTATCTTTTCAAAATGTTACAATATCGGCGAAATCACAATATATGATGAAGGCCATTGATACATAGAATAAAATAGGGCTGCAACAGCATAAACTGAATCCCTCAAATTACGACACTGTTTTAACTTTAAACCAGATACAATTATTGTATGTTAACTATTAACTTTTAATCAAATGATTCACCGTAAATTTAACTTAATTTATTTATAATAATATTTTTATTAACTCGCATATTTTTGATAAATATACAATGATTACTAGAGAATAACTGTATTTCATTATACTTTATTTTTAAATAAACTACTAATTTTAAAATATTGAATTAGCATATTTTATGATTGTAGGAATATTTTTATAATAAATGAGTGGCCTACAGTATACGATATTAATATATTATCAATTGTGTTTTGTTTTTATCGACTACAAAACTATATATAATACTGTACAGTACATTTTATACATGCAAATATTTTGTCATCTGAATTAATACCTATTAAATATGTAACGCATGCAAACACATGCCAGGTGTATGATAATAAGCCGATAAAATTATTATATAAACGTTATCGTATAAAATTTTAAGGTATACGTAACAAATTTTATTGTGAAAATGATATACAATTTTTTTATCCGTTTTCCTATTATTTTTATAGTGTTTACTTTTATATTTAGTAATGTATAAAATTCATTCATTGAATTATTCATTGAACAAGAAAATTCCATGTATAACTATCATATTTCTATTTACATACACTAATGTTATGTAATGGTACCATATACTACTTATACAATGATCATAATTTGATTTCAAATATTCAACGTGGGCGTGCATTGAAAGCAAAATATAAACGACAACATCGAAGTACCGTGAATTTTACGAACATCTAAAACGATTTTTTTGAAGAGTACATGACGCCTATACATTTCAATCGAATTTCAGCCATATAAAAAAATATGCTTATAATTTTTCGAATAATTTGTTGATATCCTTTTTTAAATTAGAATACCGAAAATGATATTTTAGTCAATTGCAGTTTTTATGTTTATCCGTCTAAACTATTATAATGTTGGTCGTACATTTATATCGAATATCGATATTAGGACACAAAACCATTAAACTAAAACTAATAGAATATCTATATCTATTGTAAATGTATAATAATGTATACTATTATATCTGGATATACCTATGCGAGGGAAATTTTTTGGAAAATATCAGCTGAAAATATCTATGTAAAAATACCCGTATAAAAAGTTAAAAATATCCGAATCTAATATTATGTGAAAAAGTATAAACCTGTCTAGATAAAAGTGGTAGAAGTTGATCCGTCGTCTCGTAGTCATAATTGAATCGGTTCACCGACAGGCTGTAGTTTTATTATTTTGGATTTAAAATCAAAGATAAATGATTGCATACACGACGCTGTTAATTATGTATGTTTTATATGATATATTATTTTCCGATTTAAATCAATTTCATATTTCGTTTAGTAGCTTTTTATTGAGTGTAAGAAAACGACTGGAAAAATAAAAATATGTTACTAAAATAAACCAACATATTTACCATTATTTAGGAATATACCTAAAAAATATATTTATAATAGATTTACTTGCTAGATTGTACTTTTTATCCAAAAATCTCTTTATCTTGAAATTTCTACTCAAATTATTATATTCATTAATAACTTATGTACAAATAAGGTACTAGTGTTTATTTTATTTACTAAAATATTCCTTTAAATGTTTTATTTATATTTTCAAATACGTTCTTGTGTATATACGTATAATATCCGAACTGTAATTGTCCTCCTTCGTTGAATTTAGTATTAATAGGTAATTGTATATATAAAATTTTTTTTTTTTGATAATAATATTTGATCAAAATTTAAATGGAAATTTTACGATACTGATAGATAACAAACATAGGAGTTATTTCTGGATATTTTTATTTGTTCATTCTTTGTATTTATATTTTATAATATTACAACATTGTGATTATATAATTTTCTCATTTCATTGCGTATGATAATAAATAAATATATATAGGCAGTTAATTTAAGAGATAATATTGTTATTCGTCATAGTTTTTTTTTATAGCTTTCAAAAATATATGTACCATGAAAAAAACTGTCACGTTCTATTTTGGCATTCATATTTTTTTTTCGCAAAGCTTTAGTGAAAAGCGGATAAATTTTTCAGAACCGGAATTGCAGTCGACCAATTTTTCGAATGCGCGTTACTTATCATTTAGATTTTCGTGTATTCAGCTGTAATTGAAATGCATTTATTTTTAAACTCATTTCCCTTAATGTTGGCAAAAAATTCTCTTAGGTATTATTTACACGAGTAATTTCCCGTCCATCTTTCCATATATAACTGAAGTACATAAATTGTGATTTGAATAACATCGTATGCCAACAATATTGAATTTATACTTTTATTTATTTTTTATGTTATGTGTGTACATAGAAAAATCAAGAAATTTACCAAGTACCCATAGGGATTTAGTTGAAAAAATAAGTTTGTATACAAATTGACTTTAGATTAAAAAGATTAAATTAGATTGAATTTAGATTCAGAATTTGCTTAACAGCCCATAATAAAGCAATATGTGTGTGTATATTTATAAATAGATGCCTACTTTAAAATAAAATATACAACCTCTATTCGAATATATCATGTTGAATTTATATATCGTTATATATTGTTTTGACTTTAGTAGTGTACTTACTTGATTTTTTTTTACAAAAATTTTATTCTTCCCATTTAATACATTTTTAACGAACTAAATCTTCTATATAAAATAAATACGCTCATTTATTCTTGTATATTCTACTCAAAACGTTGACGTTTTAAAGCACAATATTGTATTCTATCTTCTTCTTATCTATTGGCTTTTCTTTCAACTATTTATGGTCGGTCACTTTAGTCCTCAATGTTTACTGAAATGATCACTTCTATTTTTTTTAACTTACTCCAGCCAACTTTATAACAATCTCCATAATAACATCCGATCTTCCTTTTTATAGTTCCCTCATTAATTGTACATGTAATTCCTATTCTAACCTTAATGCGACCTCTGCAATTATTCCTACTATAAAACATACACGCGAGTTATCTAAATATATTTTCTCAAATTGTTTATACTATAGAAGCCACTCATACACAGTTTTTATGTACTTATTTTAGATTCTGAGCAGATGGCGTATTTGATTTTACAATGAGCCTAATCAAGGCTGGGCAAGTTAACGATATATTTTTACTTGTTAAGTTAAGTTAATTAAAAAATAATACAAGTTAAGTTAAGTTAAAAACTACTTGTATGTTTTCCGTTAACTTTTAAAAAAAAGTAACTTAACTTAGTTAAAAGTTAAAATTTCTTAATTATAAAAAAATAGTTTATAACATATAAATGGTAAAAAGGATAGTTTTTCTTTACGCTCAAGAAAATGACTGGGAATTTCTTCTAACTGAATATCCATAAAATAACAATCGGAAAATCTCTTGATATCAACTATTGTTTTATATTATAATATAGTATCTACTTTACATGGCAAATACTAAATTTGTAGCTATATTTAAAAATCTGAGTTTACCGCCGTCTACCGTCTACCAATCGACTATGTGTTTCGAATATTGTTGGTTTATAATATTGGTAATTGGCCGTTCATAATATTGTCGTTACTTCGTATGCTTACCTATTTATTGTATAAATACTTTCATTATATACAAAATGGTTTTGTACAAACAATATTATTTAGGTATCTAAATACATTTTTTTGGATAAAAACTATAATTTTGAAATATTGGAATAGTTACTAACATATATATTCACGTTTTGTATATTATATATATATACTGTATATTTTGTGAATTATTCATTATTCAATTATTCGAATATTTAAATAATTCTCATCAGAAGTATGCAGTATGAAGTATATTTGATATAATGCAAGGTAAATAAATAACAAATAACTAACTTTTTTTTTTTTTTAATTGTATATAATTTAAGGTAATTTTATTTAAATAATATTAAAAATTATTATATTCAACAAGCAATGTAGATTCATCCCTTGCTGGCCGGACGTTTTTTTTCTTATTTTGTTATCTCTAGTCAAACGTCCTGATCCGTATAAAGTATTATACGAGTATAGGCATTGTATTGCCTGTTATTTTATTCCTGATAAAATGTATCTTTAAGTCTAGATTGAATGCTTTTATCACAGAACACATCTAACGTTACCTTCCATTTTATTTATTCACATTTAATCCCGTGTTTCGTGGGTACCTTCCTCTTATAATCATCCTCCTTAAAATCATATGTTATTAAGCACGAACTATAGAATCGTCGTTGGCATTCATAATAGTATAATACATCGTTATTTTTAAAGTTTCAAATACAATACATTATAAGTGTATAATAATATTAGAGTTAATTTTTAATTCACAAAGACTATGTATACCTACTCGAGACTAAATTGACATTATAGACTCATCATGAACTATAACGGGTATTAAAATAATTTAAATCACTCGTATTTGAACGAATCGTTATTTAATATTTCGTTCCCGGATTTTAGAGTATTATGTTATACAGAATATACTTGTTTTCACACACAGATATCCGATAAATTTTTTATGGGAATTTTCAATTACACAGTGCTTCTATTACGTCAATGAATTTACGATAAAATTTCTCGGCGCAAATCATAATATGTACACTGTACGCATACCTATATTGTAGTTTTAATTTCTATAATATTAATATTATTTACTATGGTTAAACTATACAGATAATTATTATTGTAATTTTCCGGTGTAAAATTCGACGTGATATGATTTCTCGGTACATACGATGAAATTAAATTCCATACCTATACGTATGATAATTGGTGTGGCATACATAAATAACACGTATATAAATAATTAAGTAGGGTAAACTTATTCGAAAGTCCCGTATATATTATTACAGAGTATACGGTAATTTATTCATTATTTCATTCATAATTAACGTTCAATATTTACACGTCTGGAATATATTATTATTATTTTTTCACGAGTGTTCCGGATCAACCGTTTTCACAGAAGACCGTACATTATAAACCTAACCTTACTTAAACTATGCGCGTTTACCCGCGCACTATTTACATATTATTATATGTTCTTAACCGATTAAAAACATATATTAAAAAAAAAAAAAAAAAAAATCGAATATATAAATACTGCGAGGTATTATCGTGAGTTCCAGGCACGTATGTAGATTATCATGCATTATTTATTGTTTTTTTTTTTGGGGGGGGGAGATAATTTTTTTAGAAACATTCTCCCAAAAATGTATATATATAAACTAATAGTAAGCAATTACGCACATATAAAATGTAGACATAATGAACTCTTGTGAATAAACAGAACTGTATTTGAATAAATACATATACTTTTAGTTTTTACGTATTAGTAATTCTATTTTTCTTTTTTTTCGTTTTACCAAAATTCTTTTTTACATTATCAACTGGTATGACTAGCTATTCCTCTGTGAATATTTAGTAACGCTGAGCCACATAGTCGGTCTTGCTCCATCTTAGGCCTTAAGAAGATGCTATACCCGCATTTTCTGTCTCCGTCCATCTAATTGGCAATATAACAAAATTATACAACGCAAAATTGAAATTATGGCATTTTGGTGAGATTTAGAGCTTAAACACTTATTATAAAATTTAACGAGAAAAATAATTTCGAGTGAACCTCATGGGCTTTTTGTAAAATATTGTCAGGAAAAAAAGTTACGGCGTTTTTAGTTTTTGATATTTATAAATAGCTTTAACTTTTTCGTCAGACAATATTTTACAAAATGCTCACGAGGTTCACTCGAAAATATTCCTCGCTTTATATTTTGTAATCGGTGCTCATACTCTAAGTTTATCCTAAACGCCAAAATTTCAATTCTGCGTAATGTGATTTTGCTATATTGTCGGTTAGATAGACACGAGACAACAAATGCGGGCCGTAACATCCTCTTAACCAAGTTTTTAATCTATAGCAAAGCAGAAAGTATAATAATTAAAAAGCATACACAAGCAAACAACATACCAAGTGCAATAAGTGGTGCGATTAAGTCATATTAAGATGAATGCGAAGAGGTGATGTTAATATATACGTACATATATAGTCACTATATTATATGACGTATAGATGCATTATCATGCAAACGTGTGTAGTAGTAAATGTTTAAAAATAATCATCTCGATAATACAGTTATAATATTATATAAATCCGAATTAGAAACAAACTTAAATCAATATTTTCGAAATTTGTATCGGTAATGCGTTATCGTATGGGCTTTGGGTTGGGAGATGGGCGATCGCTCCTATCGCCCTTCCCCCTCAAAAACGTCCCCGGCGAATTCGCGATATTGGCGTGACGTAATATTTCGCGATTGTTTCTCGTACAATCCCGGTCCACCCGGTAATTAATAATAACAATAATAATAATAATAATAATAATAATTAGTGACAAGATGCGTATGTATAATATAATAACGATAAATATATGCGCTGAAAGGTGAGTATATACGTGCAGAGTATATACGCCGTATAGTGCGGTGGTGGTAACGTTATGTTCGAGAATAAATTTATGTTAATTTTATAGTGATGGCCCCACCGTTTTCCGTCACCGCGACCTCTAATACGACTGTAATCTCGTCGGCAAAGTAGTATATTATATTATATTATACGCCTAATCCCGTGTCACGTCCGTAGAATTAAATCTGCAGCCGTCCCGTATAAATATATATTATATACTTGTAAATCGGAACATTACAAAATTCAACACATTATTCCCGTTTTGTCTATATATTATAATAATATACGCGTACACGACCATAATATTATATTATGATTAATAATGATGAAATGGACGTATAACGTTTGTCTATAGTATTTACACACGTATAAATGCGGTTTATTCGAACGCAAATGCGGTAATATTTATAATATTTGTATGAAAATCGTAAATAATATAATGTTATAAGTCATAATATTATATTATATGTAATCGAATAGACGAATTTAATTATTTTTCTTAAAAAATCAATTTTTTTTTTTTTTCATTAGATTCTGTCGTTGTACACTAAACTTACGTATACATAATAATACAATATTAACATATTTCAACGGAATCCCGATATTTAGAATGTAATAAAATAATAATAATAATAATAATAATATAAGACGAGCGAGCGCAGCTTGTTGGTTGGATGACATGTTTTTGGATTACGCGAGAGGGGACATCAGTATGTTGGCGTGAAAAACTCTTACAATATATTATATAAATGGGTTTTAATATATATATATATATTTTTTTTTTTTTTTTTTTTTTTACCATAAAATATTATTAATAAACAACGAATGAAAAAAAAAATAAAAGTTTTTCATTAAAGAACACAAGTCTGTGATTTTTTTTTTTTTTACTTTGAATTTGACCGTATTACACAGACGATGGAGTTTTAATATATTTTTTCGAGGACCTTAACCCGTAAGACATAACACGTCGAAGGAAGATGGGAAATATATATATTTTTTAATTTTTTTTTTTTTTTGTTCTTTTTAACGTCTCTCTTACAACCGATCGTTCGCCGCCACTGCAGCGCTCGGGTACACGACCGTGCGTCATTATAATAACTTTATATTATATGAACATACATATATTAATTATTATTTATTTATAAATATTATGTTTATATTATATAGGTGTAGTACTACAAGGTAACAAAGTACAGTATTAATTGTTGATAAAAACTGATTATTGTTTTTATGTAGGTATACTTTTTTCGCCTTAAAAAACAACCGTTCGACCTAGGACCGTATATATGGCGCCGGCAACTATACAAATATACATTTTCGGCACCTCTAAAGATGTTACCGGATTTTACGTGAAATTGATAAACAATATGAAAAAATGGCCATACACTTTGGGATATAAAATAGTTATTATTATTATTATTATTTTTTTTTTTTTTCAATAATATCGGATTATATTATTATTTTTAATTTATAAGCAAATAGCTAAAATCATTGACATTCGAAAGGCAAGAGTTTAAGCAGAGTTTGGTGTTATATTATTGAAAATAATACCAAATAGGCAGCCACGTGAAAACTTTGTCTGTTCATTTCCGTGCATTGATAAAATATTTTCGTTATTAAATTTAGTTTTCCTTTACACCGGATAGTAATATAAAACTACCGGGAAAAATCGGACGGCGACCTCTTATTCTTAGTGCCAGCTAGAATCAGTTTGCTACCGAAATATAGCTATTTCCTCCAAAAATCCACTCCTTCTACTCGAAAAAATATATACTGGCACAAAAAAAAATAGAAAATCGCCGCGTCTCTCAAAATCTAAATGGTCATATATTATTACATTATTGAATTACAATATTGTTTTGGATCTGGCCACACTGAGTGTTTTGATATTGGATTATTTGCCGCCCCTCAAAATGTGCCGGGGAGTAATTGTTCATCGGAGCCTCCCCCCCCACCCCATATACACGCGTTCTTTGACGAAAAATCAAACGTTGTGTATATGGCGCGTGAGTATATAAACCGTGTGCGCTTTATTTGTTATTATCGTGGTGTTGACCGACGTTGTAATAGTATACGAAAACAAAAAATAAAATAAAAATAGGGCATTGTACGCGACAAGTCATTTACAAAAAATAAAAATAAAAATAAAAAAATGTGCTTTTCTACTTTCTCGAGACGGAGTACTTACATGCACACACCGACTCGAGCAAAAACGTATATATAAATGCTCACACACAAACGCGTACGCACACACAATTCAAAGTCTCCGGAGAAGAGGCGGATGACCTCAAATCGTGACTTGATTCTCTCATTAGGGCTCCGCCGGCCGTCGTCAGGACTTGCTCTTGGTCGTTGTCGTATAGTACACACACACACACACATATGTGTGTGTATGTGTGTGTGTGTGTATTATATATATAAACGTATGTATTTATATGTATGTGTGCGTATGTAGGTATATTATAACTCAGGTTCACGGTCGACGACAACGGCGATACTACGTCGCGACGGACGGCTCTCTTGGACCTGACGCCGCGCACCCATATAGCCTATAGGTAGGACCTCGAAAGATTGATCGGAGATAACATAAAAATTATTTCGAATATGATTATATGCTTATATTATGATATATGTACGTGGGTACGAGTTGTTTATAATTCGATCGAATTACCGGTGTGTTTTTATTATTTTATATTTCGATTTTCGGTTATGAAATTTCATAATCGATACCCAATCGAATACGAGTTCCATATCGATTATCAGCGATTAATCGTACAATCGTAAATAATCGAAAATAATATCGACGAATTGAATATAATCGAACATTTTCGATAAATCAACTTTTTTCGTTCGATTGAATACCAAGTCGTATAATAATCGAACATTTTTAATCCATATTTACTAATCGTAAAAATTCGTGAAAAAATTCATCCTGCGATCATCTATTCGTCAATAATAATATCATATTACGATGGTGTGTCAAAATTATAATCACAAGTAGATACCTACCAAAACCTAAACTTTTTGGAAAGGGATTTTCTGATAATAGCAAACATTTAAGTAGACACTATATATAGACAAATAAAACAATCGACTAGAGAGCATATTTCAAGCATAGAGTAATATAGAGACGTTGTGTAAAAATATTGACTAGATTAGAGATAGATCACTAACTAAAAACAAAATACTCAGAGTGTTCAGTTTCCCATATTGCAGTATTACTACCACAGAATAGATTGTTTGTGAAACACATAACTAACTTAGTATTTTTGTAGTTTAAATTTGAAAAATAATAGTTGATAGTATGTTAACACTTATACAGTATTGTAAAGTATTTAAATAGATACCTATCATATTATTATCATTTATATTTTTATTTCGTTTTATCTACTAAATACTATTACACAGTTACACTCGTTGTTCTTCTTTTTGGGAACTATTTATACTAAATATCCACTAAAAAATATACTACAATAAATCAAAAATGTTATTGAACTAAATTTTTTCTTCCGAGCCCTAATAATAACCATTCTATTTATTATACAATTATTATAATCAAATGAACTACGGTTATAATATAACCGTGTTTAATACCGATATAATGTATTATATTATATAATATGCCAACTCCGAATAGACGGTTTTTCACAGAAGAGAAGACTTTACGCTTTTTATTTAATTCCGCTGACCGTTTTCCGTACCGGTAGCCGCGTGGGTATATTCCTTTCCGTTTATATCGCCGTCGTGCTTTGGATTTACGATTTTTTTGTTTTCCGTTCGTCCGTATTTCGACTTTTCCGAAGACGCGAAGTTTAGATACACACCATATAAGCTCTGTGTCATCCTATAGATCGCATAGAAGAAAACCGTACCGCCGTCCGTCTCTTATCGCTTGAGCGGTTTTCGCGCCGTCGTCTTATCACCACAAAATCCCGAAATCAACGGTTACGACTTTTTTCCGACGTTTTACGAGGCCAGGTGGAGGTCTCATTCGGATTCCCCGGACATTTTAACGCCAGACTGAACGTTTCTTTCCCTACAAATCGTCTCTGTACGACTGGACGTGTTCGTTCCAAATATGTGTAGGTATCTATAATATGAGTCAAAATTTGGTACCGTCCGTTATCTAAATAGTTTAAATTCGAAAAATGTCGACCATCTGATCACTTCGATTAGATAGTTTAGTGGTATTTACAAACCAACTTTTGACAAGGGTCTACCGTTTCGAATTCTACTATGAATTGATATTCATATAGTACTACTATATTTGATATTTTTTTGCGTTTTTTTCTCTCGATCTCGACGTCTACTGAGATAACAATATTTTATCCAATGTATGCGGTATGTGAACGAAATCTTATTAAATGTTCTTATCGTTGCAACTTTTATTATTAGGTATTTATTATTTTTTGTTCTGCTCATTTAAACTACCTACGAAAATCGAAACGATAAGTCCGACCGCATAAATCACATAGTAGGTATCCTCACCATATTTTTGTATATTGAATTTTAAATGGTCGGACTTTCTTAGTATTTTTCACAATATTTTAATTATATTTATTAATACATTTAATACAATTACAATTTAATACAATTAATACATTCGAGTGAACATTTATTAGGAAACCCCTTAATTATTTCTACATATATAAAAACTCGAGACGATAAGTCCAACCGAATCCACATATGTAGAATAGATACCTAGCTATTATATTATATTACTGTTGTATTTTTCAAAATGTTTATTAAATATAATTTATGTGTGTTGTGTGAAACCCGTTACTTCGAGTTCTTATAAAAATCTGAGAATAGTAATAGTTCGATACATTTTTGAATTACCTATCTACTTTATCAACCTACAATAAAAACACTTTATGTGTGAAAGACTATCTTCTAGAGAGCGAATGTCAAATTCCGCAGCAGGCGAAATATTTTTAAAATGAACTAATTAATATTATTATTTCTCAAAATACTTCGGTCACCGACTCTATTCCCGATCCTTATAGATTACATAATATAAGGTGTACGAATTACACTAAAAATTAATTCCACTTATGTGATATTTCACTCAAGAGAAGCTACTACACTTACAAGGTATCACACTCAAATAGGGTCACAAATTCAAAGTTTTGCACTGAAAAGGTCTTAAACTTTAAGTAGTCTCACTTAAAAGGAGTTGCATCCTATAGGTGTTGCACTGAAGCTAGTAGGTAATATATAATATTATAAAGTACATCGACTGATAAGATACCTATACTGATAAGATACAATAAGAATACCAAAAAAGTAATTTATTTTCATTATTTAAATTTTTGTGCATTATGCAAGTATTCAATATTATGATAACATGTGTATTAATGTTGTAATAAGCACAGTTACATAGTGTCGTTTACACAAATTGTACGACCAAGAAAAGGAGATATCACTTTATTTTAAGAATAATAATTAGGGAATTATCATTTACTATGCTGTACGAGTATACGATTTATAATTTATTATATTCGGTCTAACACAAAAAATTAGTAGATGTAGTCGTTAGTTGATATGAAATAATCTTGGACGATATCTACGACGAATGTCACAATGTACATCGCAATTCATAATGCATGTATTTTCAGTTTCCGTATGTATTTTACAACAGGAAATTTACAATCAATATTATTATTGCAGTTTTATAATTTTTAATATTAGAGTGAATTGGGGGGGGGGGGGAGAATGAAAATGTGAAACAAATAACATAATATACATATTAAATATATATCAACCGTCGTTTTTTTTCAGTTTTAATTTTAAGAGGACGCTACACCGATGATTTTCAGTAGCAGTAAAAACATGTTTAAACACAACTGTTAAACGAATTCTTAAAGTTATTTTACAGTTAAAACACTTATTATAATTATCACAATGTTAAAATTTTACGGTTTATTGTTTAATTTACTGATTATTGGCGATTAGTCGATTAGTCGATTATTTTAAAAATGTAAAATATTAATCCATTTTTCCTATAATCGCCCAGCCCTAATCATATTATATTATAGGGAGAAACTTATAGGTGTCTGCTATACACTTGACAGTGTGAAAAAAATTGTCAAAGCTAGAGTTAATGAATTTTAAGGTCACTATTGATATACAATTTATTAACGAATTAATGGTTTTCCTACTTTTCCATAATTACATATAAACATCAACAATATTTTGATTTCGATAATATTATATGTTGTGATTATTTAAAAAATTACAATTGCACTATTATATAAATATGTAATATAATAACAAGCTTTGGAAAATTAAAAATTTGTAACCTAAAATGTAAACAAATTAATATGTTTATCAATGAAGTTTATTGATAAGACTTTTACTTAAATCCGTACACAAAAATATGTTCATCAATCATGGACAAAATAATTTTACACAAATTATAATATTTTATATATAGAAAATAAACTAAACAATAGTTGCTAAATTTCCGATTTTTAATGTATTACAAACAATTACCTATAATTGCATAAATAATTTTAAAGACATTTATTTAATCTATACATCTTATGTATAAAAACCTAAAAAGTCGGCCAGATACAGTTAGTGGAAGTCCATCGTTCCTTTGGTCCTCAGAGAGAATAGTATATTATTATTACATTAAATTTGAAAAGAAAAATTAATCATTACATTTGAAAGTCAATTTGGAATATTTTTTAGTACTTTTGTATGATGTTTATATCTAATATCTAATACTATATGACAATTATATTCGCTATTATTTATATAATTGCACCATGTAAAATGTTTCCGTTAAACTAGGAAATTTCTCTTTACGCTTAAGAAAATTATTGGCATAATAATCGAAATATTACATATTCAAAGTAGCAATTAGAATAAATGAATTGTTTATCAAAGAAGCTACTTAAAAATGCCTGCATTTATAACCCAAAAATTGTATACAGGCAAAATCAAATCATCTTAAAACTAATAAATTCTCCACGCTTCACTCACAATCTAAAAAATGGTTAATTAATTTTAAACTTAATATATTTTAATTAATTGACTTGTATTTTCAACATTTACTGATTATTAAAAAGTAAATTAATTAAGTTTCCTTTATTATCATTATTAACTTTTTAATTATAGTAAATTAATTAATTTTTGTATATTATCATAATATAAACCCAAAATTATTCCTCCCTTGAAATTAAGAAATCTAATATACATGTACTGTTTATATGTAATACTCTAATTGTGAAAGATATTTAAACATCTTAAAACGAATGTTTAGTATGAAAACAATATTAATGATTATGAACAATAAAAACTGGAAACAATTTTAAATTTACATATCTTATGTAAATGTCAAAACATTTTGGACAGTTCAATGAACATGATAAATTAAAAATATACTCCACATTATATAGCTTAAAATATTTATTTTGATCGTTAGTTTTATACATTTATATATTATTATATGTAAAAATGATTTTTTATTAATAAAATTAAGGTAGATAATTACAGAAGTCTTTAATTTTATATTATTTAAGAAAACCATATTACCTACATTATTTTAGGAAATTTCGTGACACAATGTAATTTGTACTTCCTACTTTTTATCTTATATACAATGGACAATGGGCAAATAAATATTTAATATAATTATTTTTAATTCATATAAATTAAGTCAAATAATATAACCGTTATTATAAGTACCTACCTACTAAATAAAAATCTGAATTATAGTGCTTATTTAGTATTATGTTATAATCTAAAAATATTTTTTTAATTAAAACGATGTAATTACTATTTTCGAAATTTTTAAACAATTATATCAAACATTTACATTTTATTTTTTAAATGTCGTTTAATAAGTAAATAATTTAATTCTATCATATTTTATAATTACAAAATTAAAATGATAGTTATTATGAGCATAAAACAACCATTAATGTTCTAATTTTGAACATAATGCAGTGTGAAGAATCTTTTAGTTTTGCAATATATAATGTTAATTTATTTGTATTTTTTTGAAAACAACTTATCGGATAGGAAAAGAAAATGCATTTTTCATAAATTATCTTTTTTGAAAGGAAATTCGTTTTAAATCAAATTTTATTTAGAGATCATGATTTTTCTATTAGTTTATTAAAAATCCTACCATTTATATCAGGAAACATTTTATAAATAGAAAAATATGGTTTTATTGCAGGTTACAATAGTATATATTATTAAAATAAAACAATTTTCAATCTTTTTATAACGTAAAATCGATTTTGAGAATTATGCAATTATTTTTCATAGTTTTAAAATTGAATACACTCACTACTATTAATTATCTGACAATATTCCTAAATTCCATACTCTATACTAACCGCCCTTTTTTATCATTGTATCTGTGGATACCGAAAATTACTTAATAAAAGGTGAAATAGTCAAGATATTTATGAGTTGTATAATATATACGAATGCAAAATTATAATACACGTATAATTACAGATAAAATTTCTCAAGGCTAGACAATATCAAGAAATACATTTTAAATTTAGTATAAACTGCTTTTTTGAAAAAATTTAAAAGTATTGTAATTTATGTACTTATATTTTATAATTACTATTATTTTCAGCTTTATAATGAAATAGTGAATGTAAGAATGGTACAGTGACATGATTCTTTAAACCGCTTTTTCAATTGATTACATTTTGTTTTTAAAACTGATTGAAAATTGAACGTACATATAATATAAATTTACAGTATATATTGGGATTTTCTCGATGTTAAAATACGCGTAAAGAAATATTGTGAAAAAAAAACTTCAAAAACAGTAACTCCAATACGCAATAATAAATATTATAATATTTTATATTTCGGAAACCGAGTTTTATTCAGAAGTTATTGTTGCTCGAATATGAATGATAATATGCGATGGATTATCTATTGCTTTCAAAACTAAAACAATATAATATAACAATATTATAAAACTGAATTTTAATTTTAACTATGAAACTTTAGTGTCATATGCGTTGGCGTTTTCGTTTTTAATTATTTTTGATTTTATCATTAACTATATCGTGGTGTTACAATTATATACTGTACATAAAATACAAGCATTAATAAAAAAATATATCATATACATATAATAGATTTATATTGTATTCAAACTACTAAACGATATTTTTTCCATTATATATTATGCCAGTATGACAATACTGTTATTGCAGTTCAGATACATCATACCTATATTTACATTAAAATGATATTAAATTGAAATCGTGATTAAAATAATACTTTTTCGGCATGTGTTTATAATAAAACATTTGAAATTAAATTTATTTTAAACTCCGGAAGCTTTTTTAAATATTATATAATATACTTCATTAATAATCATCACATTTAGGACTAACACTCATCTGCATATGGTGATTTATTTCATTATTTGTTTTTAAATAATGGTATTATACACAGTAGTGATATTAAATTTCTGGTAACATAGTAGAAAAGTAACAATAAATAAATAATATTATACGTAATACTATTATAATATTATAATATTATTTTTAAATGTGTAATTTTATTAAAATATTTAAAAAGTAGTTCCGGAAGTATGTATATTAAAATAGAATTTCCATAGGGTTTAGATGGTCTTAGACAATATGATAATATGACATAACAAGTTTGAAGTTATACATGATTGAAAAATTATTTTTAAAACAACAATATCAAATCAATTATTTAAAATGTATTCAATGCAAGAAATATAGTAATTATATACTAAATATAATATAATAAATACTATACTTCTTGACATGATTTTCGATATTCAAACATCTCAAAACATTCAATAATTTAATTTTAATACGATTAGCTATTTTAGAGATTACTGATGGATAGTTGATGGTCGAAATCAAAATATTATCTGTAAAGAATTCATGAGTACAAGAATTGGAATAGGAACCTGTTTTCGAGTTGAAATGCTTTTAAAGTTTTCCATGTACTTTTTAGAAGTGAGTTACAAAAAAATTTAAATGCCGAAAAAATGTAATTTTACTAATTTTGCATCAAATATTGGAAATATTTAGAATATAGATAATACAAAATATAATAATATATGCATGTAAATATTAATTATCATAAAGTCAGTATATAATAATTAATATAGATAAAAAATATAAAGTGTGACATAGCATACAAATATATAAATTTGTTTATTTCAACTTAAAAAAATACTTATAACGTTAATGTTAAATGCATTTAAGCCCTAAGGTAACTGGAAAGTATTTTGAATATTTTTTTATTCAAATGCTAGTAAATTCATATTTAAATAATATACAGTAAAGGTATTATTACAATAACATAACATTATAATGTAATATTTATTTTCGAAGAAATCTTCGAGAGAAAGCCTTATTCTTAAATCATAAACTGCAGTTAAATATGTTTTTATTTATAAATTAACGTTGTTTTGTTGGAATTTTAATTTACTATACTTTAACAATATAATTAAACGCATAATAGATTTGACCATTTTTTTTATACAACATAATATAGCTAGTAGATAATATTATAATAGTTGTTTCATTTCCCATGACGGAATTATTTTCTGCCTACGCCCGCGTTTCTTCAATTACTTGAAATTAAAATAGGTTTGATACAAAAACATTAAATACTTTTGTAACGCTAAAATCATAATAATAATACAAAAGTTTGTTTAAGTGTATATATATATACATGTACCGGTTCGAGTAAAAGTATTAAAATACACGAATGAAGAAAATGTATTAAAATTGTATTTGGGGTTTTAAGAGATGCATTTTAAATAATCTCGTTGAGTGTTATAACGTAGGTAAAAATATTTATCAGTACTCAACTATTTTTTTTATCTAATCACTATTATATTGAAATGCACGATGTGAATAATATATTACACTGTTTGTTTCGTTAAAGTGCAAGTGATAATATGATTCGTCCGTATATACGAAAAATAGATACGCGCACTCGTATATCGTAAAAATGCATAATGACGTGCACGCATTACTTTACGAATGAACACGATTAATAAATATCGGATGTTATATTCTTTATGCGTTCTCTCGGGTAAGTTTAAATGCCGTGTCATCAATATATATATATATATGTATAAATGTATAAATACGTGTTTAAAACGTAAAAAAACGTATTGTCTTTTACAACATTTTACGTTAATTATCACAGTAGACGCATTTTAAAAAAATGCATTTTAACGTGAAACGCGCGTTATTACGGTTATACAATCGGTCTATATATTTTTATCCTGTGACATCGATAAGACGTATAGGTATACACGGGCGTTTTTCGACTTAAGTAACGACGCGGTTGTGGCCGTGGTTTTTTGTTTTCTCCTCTTACAAAACCGAATCTCAAATCTGGAAATCACAATGACGAGAACGTATTATATATAGCGTATTATAGCGTTTCGAATCACAATAATAATATCATCTTCTCGGCGTATATACATGTATGTATACACCGCGGTCGTAATGAAATTACGTTTTTCGTGTATATATATATATATATATATATATATACGGTAACGTCGTTAACGGCGAAATGTGATGGGCGCCCCGTGTGCGTATTATATTATTCCGGCGGCTGCGTAAGCGGCGAGATATATAATATATTATATTGTTTCGGACGGGGCCTACGTCGGACGACCCGGACGCGTAGGCGTTATATATACGGTGCGTTTATGATATTAACGCACGACTTACATACAAATTGTTCGAGACACAACTCGGAGAAGCTTTATTATTATTATTATTATTATTATCATCTGTATAATATATGTATATGTATATTATCGTACAAAGGGTTTTCTTTTTCTATATCAGATAGTAATGCGCGCGTATTGTGCGAGAGAAAAAAAAAATACAAAAAACGGACCATACAGTTCATAATGCAATATCATATAATATATTATGTACATGGTACTATTTATATATTTATATATATATATATATATACATATATATATAATAACGTATATATATATATATATATACGTTATTATATTACATTAGGTGTATATAGGTAGTATTTTGTTCGTGGAGGAAAAAATCCGTCTAATACGATATTCGAAAATATAGACTTAGGCCTGCAGTGTTCGGCCAACAAATATATTATACGGTATACATAACATTATACAGGGTGAGTCAAAGCGTAATCGTCGACGTTTATTTCGTTTGTTATATTTTGTTTTCACTCCTCCGATATTTTGAATAATATATCAGCACGCACCGTATACGCACGACGGACGGAAATCATTTTAAATCTCGTATTATCCGTTCGAACGTGATACATACGCGGCATACAGGTGTGTATTGTAAACACTATGTATAATGTACGTTTCGGTTTTTATATAGATAATACGCGTATTGAATCGATTACCGTCGACGGTGTGTACAGTTCTTTCGGTGATTATATGTATTCGCGACAACCAATTATTGTGCCCGTTCGTATACATTTTTCCGAGTACAATTTTATTTTCTTTCATTTTTTTTTTTTTTTTTTGTAATGCCGTACAGCTCATATACCTACTTCTCTAAGTCATTATACAATATTTGCACCTTATAGAGATACATTAATTGTTAAGGTGTATTAATAATAATAATAATAATTCGTTCTGTTTTCGAAACGGTTATAAATTCATTTATATTTCAATTAAATTCGAAAATTGAGTACTTACTCGGGTAAATTAAATTTCCGCGGTCGATCCATTCACTGGAATTTTTGTAGGTGTTTATTAATATTGTTAGCGGAATAAATAAATGAGCGAATGTTAACAACATTTGACGATGGAAAATAAAATATCACTCGTTGCGTGGAGAAAAGAGTTATTATTTATGTACGTCTTATACCAACACCCTGTATAATATCGTAGTTGTCCTCCGTGTCGAGACTGCAAATAGCGTGCGTAACCTAACCATCGTTCAAGGGCAATTTATGTAAGGAATAGTTTTTTATTTAGCTTTTTTTTAGCCTACGTGTTTTAAAACTATTATCGTCATCGTCTCATCGGTCGGCAACCGGACCAACGGCTATCCGACGTAGAAATGTGCACCGAATCGTATAAGTATGCCACGTAGAAAATCGATAAATCACTATATTATATTATAATATATATATATATATATAGTCGTATAGCACTCAAAAATAGGAAATATTTTTAGAACATTATGTCACGTGTCTCCAAATAGTACCTACTATAATAAAACAATAATCAGTGAAAATTTCAGGTTTCGAAAATTCTTTATGTTATAAACTACAAAATAATATACAAATAGGTATACTATTTTACAGTAAAGAACATGATTATAATTTTAGTTCAAAACAGGATATTATTATAAATGTCACTATTCGTGTAATTATTCACATTTATATGTTTCAAATAACTGATAAATTGCAAAATTTTAAATTCAAAGATTAAATTATTATTTTTATATATAAATGTAATTATGTAAATGAGGTTAGAGGATCAAAACATGTAGAATATTAATTTAAAAAAAAAACATAAAACATTTGATTCCTTCTGATCAAAAATACAAATTAAAGGAAATATATAAAGATTAATGTAAAACACGTAATATCTAATATAATTTTTTTGGGAAAATAAATATATGTTATATTTATATTCATAATATAATCGCCCCTTCCTAATTTCGTAATTATACCACAGGTTTTGAATATCATAATTGATATACGTTGAAGTGGTTTTTGAAAAAAATCTACTATAATTTAATATAGGAAGATACATACAGGATCAATTTACATGTTTAATAATAATGATATATAGGTACTTACAGGATAAATATGAATCATATAAGCGTTTTAACTATTTAAAAAACACTGATGGTTATTTGTGTGCGGTTTAGTAATAAACATTGAGTATAGGTAAACATTATACGAATTTTAATCAAATATATCCAAAGATAGACACCAATAATCATAGTAAACTATATACTTGAAATTTCAGTTATTGTTAACTTTTAACTTAGATAACTATTGTTACTTTGGTGTACTGCTATTAACTTTGAAATTATCTAGTTAAAAAAATCTCGAGTGAATTAATAATAATAATGTTTTTAGTTCAATGTATGTTAAATGAAAATTATTTAGTTTATGATAAAGTTTCATTAGGTAAAAACAACACTGAAATATATTATTTGTCCAATTATTTAATGTACTTATCCATTTCTGTCACGAACTGATATCGCACAATTATGACAAAATAGTTGTGCGATATATACAACACTAAGGTACAGCATTGATAAAAAATTTAATTTTAAAATGTCATTTTAAATTTTCATTGAGGTCAGTAATGAACTAAATTTCAAACTCTTGACTATTTAAAAAAAATTGTTTGAAACTAATTAAAATTTATAGACTGTGAGTTATACCGTTGAACTTTGAAAACATTGAGAATATTTTAAATCAAAATAATATTCTACATAATACGTCATTTGATATAAATATGGTAATTTAAAGATAAACAAAAATTCATAATGGAACCCCAAATAAACATCGGGCAGTTAATTTCTGAATTCGTTATCGGTATAGTGTACATCGAATATGTCGAATTGGCTGTCCAGACCCAAATGTCTATCAGATATTTATTGAGGTTCAGATATATATGTATTTAATCATAATAGGGTCGAAAATCCGCACATCTTACATATAATATATACATGTCTAATACTAATTCGGGTCACCAACTAATAACAATTTGACGACAACTACTTTAGTAATACTAAAATAAAAATAAAATCCGTGTTTTAATAAAAGATCGCATCTAATAACTTGTATTTACAGAACACATATCTCGTGTTACATTTTGAATACGGTGTACCTATACGCATTATATATATATTGCATGTATATTGCATTATTTTTCCCCCGGGATATATAAACTGAGGTAAACACCACATATTTAATCCTGTCAATCGCATATTTCTCTGTACGACATCCGTCATAACCGTCATATGTTGCGTTATGTTCCAAGTGCAGACACCTCTTTCACCATTCCATTAATATACTATACATTTTTATGACGTTTATTGCTTTAAGCATGTATATATAATATTCAGAACTTTTTTTAATAACTTTTGTCGGTATGCATTCTCGATATTTTAATATTAATTAAATATAATATTCGAAATAACTAACTATAAAAAATTTACAAATAGGTATAGACCATTACAGAGGTTCCCAAACAGTTCATACGATTCGTTTGCAACTAACCGAAATAGTTTATTTGTGGGGGGTGGGGGGGATCCGGAAAGAATAAAAATTCAAGAAAAAAATTATGATTATATTTTTGTAATTTCAACATTTCTATATACTAAAACATTTTTTTTTTTTTACCTATATGCTTACATTGTTTTATAAGCAAATAGTTATTTTTTGTTCCATCGCGTTTCGTAATGAAAATGATTATAATTTATTTTATTAGTATGCATGGTAAACTGCGGTAGTGAACAGTATAATAATATTTACGATTCCAAATGTTTTGATTTTGGCGACAAATTGCTTTTTACCCCCAAAAATGTTAACGTGTCTAACCGTACAGTCAAATCGAAATTCAATTTTGTATACAATTTGATGGTTTGCGAGAATTAATAATACAATACACTCGCGGAAAATCTACAGTGAACGGTCAATAGTATTAAAAAATTATTTTGCATTTGGATAATAATTTATAACATTGTATGTGACAGCTATACATATTGTGGTACCTAATTGATATTACACTTTCCGGGTAGAAAGTTTGATTAATTTTAGATTATTATTATTATGATTATCAGTATTATATTCAAAATTGATAATGAAAGCGATTTCAACATGTCCCGAACACGGTACAGTTCAACTGCGATTTTTATTGATTCTATTCGATTGAACATAAAAAATCCTAAAAAAAAATGTATTTATAACATAAAATACATAGACATTTTTCATAAAATATCAAAAATCCCCTTATTTTGTTTTATTAAAATAATATTTATTGATTTAAAATTTATAACAAAAGAAATATACTTTTTTTTTACTATTCTTCAAGTGCTTTTAACAAATGCCTATACAGTATGCCAATTACAAAATCAGTTTAAATCCATTAATAACAAAATATAGACAATATGTAAAGGTTCTATGGACTATGAGACTATAAATATTATTGCAGAATGAATCTTAAAGATATTTTCTTGAACAATATCCAAACACCTACCACGATTGGACTTAATCGCCCTAAGCCGGGTTAATATATTTTTAAAATTTTTCATTTTAATATATCTAAGGATATGTTTTAAAATATCAATATTATATTTACTCGTGCTTATTGAAAGAATAAGGGAGGAGGTTTTTGATTTATATCAATTAAAATGTATAATAATCAATATATTATACTTGGTAGATACATATTTGTGCGTAGATAGGTAGGTATATATACATACAATATATTATACGTATATAATCATGATAATACCAAATTTTCTAACATAAGTTTAAGTTTCTATTTTTTTTTTTTTTTGTAAAGAGAATATAAAAAAATAAATTCTAATTATTATTCCATATGATTTAATAAATATATACCCACTTTCACCAAAGTGAATGATGTCTAAGAAGTACGGTAAATATACCTAATAATTTAGGTATAATTTATATTTATATATTAGGTAGATGGTGTACTCTAGTAATATTTAAATTGAAAAGTAGAGAGTGTACCAATGTACTATTTTGTACTATAATGAACCTAATTGATATAAAAATGAATTTTATGAAAATGTATTATTAAAATGTGATTTATTCAATAATACATAAATACAGTAAGATGATTTAGTGATTTAATATATGGAAACTTCGTATTATCTCTAGTATTATAATATTTAAATAATTAATAGATAAAAATATTCATAATATTGAAGCTTACATAAAATAGTTGTAATATTAAACATTATAATAAAACTTCATTAGTGTATTCAGTTTGAGTTACCCTGATAACGTTTGGATCCGATATAGGTAATGTGTTTAATAATTACTTCAATTATGATAATTATTATTTTTTTGAACACACGTATATCATTAAATAAATTTGATAATAATTATTATGTACATAGAAAATTTACGGGGTTGGTAAAGATAGAATGAAAAACTTCGGTAAAACTTTAAACATTTCTTGTAAACGAACTCTAATTATTATTCGTGAGTTAAGGCCATAAAAAGCATTTCCAAAATCGATATTTTTTAATTTTTATCCTTGCCATGAATATTTTGTTTTAAAGGTAAAATGTGGTTTTTTTATTAATATATTAAATATACCTACATCAATATTTTAAGAATTTAAGACTATAATTTTTTAAAAGATAAAACTAATAATTATAATGTAGGTACTAACATATTAAACTAATAATTGTTCGTATATATTATTTTGTAGGAACAACAAAACTTATAACATTTTGAATTATATTTGTCATAATTTATCGTGTAAATAATAAAAAGATCAAAAGATTAAAAAAAAAATAGTGTATACGATTTTTTAATTTCTAATTATTTATTGTAATTTATTCGGATGAGATGCGTTAGTTATAATACATTTAATAAAATTTTCTGCATAAATCGTGTAAAATCATAAAATTACATAATTTAATTTATTAGTTTTTCAATATAAAAACACATCAAAAGTAAATTATACGCTGTTCACATATAAGCTACAATAAAACAATATTATATAATTTTTTAGCTTTAGTAATAAAATAATACCGCCCAATTTTGGCCACTTATTCCTCAATTTCAGCGATGAATACTATTATAATATAGAATAATAACATAATTTAGAAAAAATTACATAATATTAGAAATAATATTAGTTTTGTCGAAATACTTAAACAGTAAAATTTCTGAAATTATAAAATATTAATTTGTTAAACGTTGATAATCGAATGATCAGTTAAATCAATGAATGAGCAATACATTTAATATCTATATGTTGTTATCTAGGTGGAATATAGATTAATGTGTATGTATCTAATCCAAAAATATTTTTCAATGATTTAAAATATTTTTGCACCTTCAAACATTGCGATGTTTAAATTCCAATCAATATCAACAAGAAAAGCTAGTCAGTCATAGTGACAAAAGATGTTTTAAAAAGTTCATTTAACATTTAGATTAAGAGTGTTCATAATTATAGGATTATTATTTAATTGCATTTTAATTTATAGAGTGGAATACCATGTTAGAAATAGATAATTAAAATCATTAGAACATTTCAATATTTGTATGATTTTTATTAAATTTACAAGAAATGGTAAATATGAAGAAAGATTAAAATTAAACATTTTTATTGGAAATATACGGTACAATAATAATATTTATGTACAATAGTTCTGTATCTATAAAAATTAAGAAGATAATTGTAAAATATCTAAAAACCAAACAATTTTCATTAATATATTTTTATTAAAAATTATAAAGATACATTTTTTTAAGGAAATTATTAGTACTACAATAATGATTTTAAATTATTTTTTTCGGAATTTTGAAACTAAAGTAAGTACATGCCAAAAAACAAATTTTATTTTTTTTAAAAAACTTTCAGCTTAAAGCGTGCCATGTTAACTATATCTGATCAATCTCAAAATTTACGGACATTTCTTTAGATGTAATGTTTATGAAAAAAATTTCTTACCTGTACTACAAAAAATTCATAACTACGAAAATAATAGGCACTTATAGTAGGGTAGGGTAGATATTATATTATATATGGATTTAATACCTAATTATTTGAATTTTTAGTCTTAGGAAATATTTTTATCTTGCTTATTTCATAAAATATCTTGTTTTTCAAGCTTCAGCCCTTCAATTATTTTCAGACAATTATTTTAACAATCTAATATATATCCAATTAAAAAACTTCACGGTTAATATTATACAATTGTATCATTATTAAAATATTATTACATATAATATAATATATTATATAGTAATTTCTTAAATTTACAAATTTACAATATTGCGTATAGTTTAGAATAGAGAACAAGATTAATTACATTTAAAATAATAATTTTTCACCACGTACAATTGTTATAAATTTTAATTGCATTATACTCAAAACATTATAAATAAGTATAAATGTCGGTTGAGTTAAGTTCATGAACCTCCGTGCTCTAGGTATAATGAACAATAGTGCCGGAAAATGAAAATATATATAAGATATAACAATAATAATAAAAATGTTTGTTTAAATTTACCTTTATATTAAAAATATATTATATTAAGAAAATATTGTCATAGTTAAACATTTAGATAGTCAAAAAAAAATTTATTTTTGGAAAATTATTATTCTAAGTAAGAATATGGAAATTACAAAAAAATATTGTAATAATTGCCCAATAAACATATTGAAATCTTAAATATTTTATGTAACCTCAATAGATAACTATTTAATAATAAACGCTTAATAAACATTAAGTGTTTAAAAATGAATGTTCAGCATAATCTTTAAAAACAATGTTTAATTTAACATTATCATTTTATTTTTGCCTACAGGATATCTAAATAAATTATAATATTTTCATATTTTAGCAATAATCCATTGTAAAATTATTTTCCAGGAGGATATGTTCCTACCCTAAACCCCCCCCCACCACCCATGGCTATAGCCATCAATGGATATTGAGTTTAAAAAAGGGAAGGAGTATCTAAAAATACGAAAAGATAGGTCAACTTCTTAGCTACCTGCAACAAAGGTCTTTTGAAATTGAGGGTTAATTACCCGTGGAATAGTATACGATAATATAGGCACGGAAAATGAGGGTAAATTTTTGAATCATTATTGAGAATTTAATAGTAGCCAAATCGTCAAATCGGTTTAATGTCCAAATATATTATACATTCTGGTATATAACATACTGAAAGTAATTTTTTTTTGGTATTATCCAGAAAAGGTTATGTCTCTCCCCTTTTCCCCTAATAGGAACCTATATTTAGGGGCTTTAAGCAAAAAGGGGTAGACAAAACCGTGAGACGCTAGGTTTACTTCCACTCGAATTATGAGCAATCCAAAATTTTGGACTACACAAAATAGTGACTTTTAGTATGTTATATATCTCAGTGTACAACACATTTTTCCACTGGTCCGAGCTCGTCCTGATCACCATTGAATGCGTTATTTTAATGTTGTATGAACTTTCAAAAATTTTCAAATAAGGTTGACTGATGGGTTCAGTAACATTCGATTAAATCAAATTTAATGTTTATTTAATGTTAAAAATTATATTTGAAGGTTGCATACAAGGTTTAATAAATGTTTAAACGTTTATTGGGTATTTATTCGAAGACCCAACAAAAACAAAAAAAACATATTGTCCAATTATTAATTATATTACAAAGTAGCGAATACCTTATTGATCATTTATAATTAATCTACACATTAAATCGCATCGAAAATCACTATTCTACTGGAATAAATAAAATTACTTATTCGAATAATTAAAGTAAGTACTTAGTTACAATTTCGTTTTAACCTATTATTTAAGATAAAAATATAAAAGGAGGTGTGATGTTTTGTTTCAGTTTTGTTTTACGACTAGGTCTAACCTCGATATTTTACCTACATTAGAAGTCTTGAACACGTATTTCAAATTTAAACATCCAAAATTGCTTATATTGAATTTAAAATATTTAAGACTGACTACAATTGGTTATTTTCGTAAAAAATCTAGTGCTTCCTCGTCCGGTCTGTATTGGATTTAATATTTTTAAATCCGTCCCGATCCGGTTTTATTTATAAAGAGCTTTGCCCGGCCGAGCCCGTTTAGGTCTATAGTACCAAAATCCAAAAATAAATTGTTGGCTATCAAACCGGTCTGAACCAATATATTATTTCGGTGGTACCTACGAGGGATTAGTGTGTTAATTATCCTACTTTCCAGAAAATAAAATTAAAGCTGTTTATTGATATTGAAGTGAAGTTGAATGTTAAGTGATGATATTGATACACCGATGCAGTGTGATGGTGGTGCAAAAAAAGTACACCACACGGACCCGGCATTGGTGGTGTTTTCTTTGTGACGTTCATGGTAAATTTTTAAAATATGAATATATTTTATATTACAATTATTATGTAATAATATAATTATGAATATTTAAAATCTGTATAGTTTGATAACATGATTATAAGTTATTTAAAGTTAAATGTAGCATTATTAAATCTTCACGATGACGATCAGAACATGACATGTACTTATTAATTAAAATTTTTATGCCATAATAGAATAATATTATAAATAAATAATTTACATTTTATTATAATATTTAGCTTATACGGTTATTTATGATGTTAACTATATGTTATCTCGTATTATACGTATGTGAAGCTGGCACCATACAATATTATAACACACATCAACGAAACGTTTCTAACGATAGTATCATTAGGGCTTGTTAGACGTTGTTAGACCATATTCATTGAGAAATTCACATATACTGTCATGTGGTGCCAACTTCACGTAGCATCACAACGTTGTCGGATCGTGACTAAAACTGTCTCAAATATTACTGCAGGTCGTGACTTATTAGACGTTGTTGGAAAGTTATTATAGAATTTATTAGACTATAATATATCCATAGAGAGATATTCACATACGGTGCGGGCATTCGATCATACCCGTACGATGAAATACGTTTATGCCGTAATAATAATCGGCTCGGAGCCGGATTGAGTGGTTTGAGAAAATCTCGAAGAACCGCTCAAATTCATTTTTGCGTAATACCACAAAAAATTGGCAATTATCCTCGAAATTCCATTAAATATCGATTATTCTAAATATTGTAATTTGTACCGATGATGGTGACCCATTTTAGCACATTTTATGCGTACTACGTGAAGTTTGCACCGAGTGACACCATCATAACACGATGTGAATGTCTCAACGAATGTACGTAATACGGTCTGACAGACAAATCCCAACAACGTCCGGAACACAAGCCCGAACGATACCTTGTTATAGAGACATTTCGTCGAAGTGTGTTATGGTTAGTGGTGCCATATCTTATCCGACTGTATATTGTCCTTATGTGTCGTGTTATCACGTTATCGTCTATGCTGCTGTTGTTTATATTTTATTTTACTATTTTTTCGGCACCGCCACACTACTCCGGTGCGCGTTCGGCCCGACCGTCCACGTTCCGCGGAGTATCGATAGGATGATGGGGCCGGGGACGTGATATGAGGTGGCGAGAAAACCGTCGGAACTAATTGAATTTCGGGCGAATGAATAATATCCTGGGTGGCGCCCGCGCTTGGGGTTTTCCCGGCCGTACCACTCTACCGCGTGTGTATACACTCGCAGTCGGCAGGCGGGCTAGGGTGGTTTTCGCGGTCATTGCCGAACGGTGTACGCGTCAAGTACACCCCGTGTTACCGCCTCGGACCGGTGCCGAAACGCGCCTCTCCCGCTGTAATTTTACTACGAATTTACGACCTACTCGTACTGTACGCGACAACGCGCGCGCCCGGAAGTCTTGTACGCGGTGCCCCCCGTGTCGCCTTTCCCTCCCGGCTGCCCACCGTCTTGTGCCGCGCAGGGACAAAGTGTCCGAAATTAACCGCTTAAGGTACGGTCTGCAAGGTGCGACCGGTCGTCAATACCTGCTTCTACATAAATCGTATAGTCTGGTCTGCAAGACGCGACATGTCGCCGCGGCCGAACTTTGGGTCGCTACGGCCGACGACACGA
>JAIPRL010004988.1:0-34751 GCA_025469235.1 Pemphigus obesinymphae
TTGGGTAGACCCGCACATATAACTGATGGAACGGCTACCGCAGCCGCTGTCAGGCTGGTACTGGTCACTTGGTCCCTTAGGCTATCTCCACACCCAAGTACGCAATTTTGTTTTCTCCGCGAACATCCGAGATGGGAAAACTCGCCTATATTCTTTTTAATACTTCTCATACTTTTTGACAAGTTTTATGCCGGTATAAATAACAATAGTTTATGCGAAAAGAAATTTATATAATATCTAAGTTAAAAATATTGCCTACACTTTAATATGTCATATATCAATTTTACTCAAAATAATTATTAAAATGTATTTTAAAAATATTTTTCTAGACCATCTATTTCTAAGTAGATATCCCTTGACCCTTGTATTCTTAAGTATGTTATGTAGAAATGTGAGATAGATGAAATTGCTTCGATTAAAAATTAAAATTGTGTTTCTTTAATTAATGTTTAAATAATAAATTAATACTTCTAAATTATAATTGTTTCAGTAAGGTTTTAACTTGACTTTGTACTCAATTATTAAGATAATATTGATGCTACTTTAAATATTTTAATGAATTATAAATAATTTTCTCAATTGTATGCAATTAAAATATAAAATGTTTATACATCAATCATAAAATGTTTCTACAACGTTATTCCTGAAATATTTTTATATAATTCTTATGAAATTATAAATAAATTTAAAAAAGTTAAAAATTGAGAAAATTAATTTTTAAAAGCAAATTTGATCAAATATAAAATTATTGTAACTATTAATATACTTATATTATATTGTTTAAACACTCGGTAATAATTTATTATTAATACATTTGAGTTTTCAAAATTATTTAAATTTTTATCAGATTATTTCTCAATTGGACATTTGTCCATTCAACATTGTACAGAATATATTATATATTTTATTTTCCGATTTTTGTGGACAATGTTCCCAGTTTTAATAATTAATATTAAACTTCTATGTCTATATTAGTAGGCAAATATTTTAATATTTTTCATTATTAAGAGAAGGTACACCATACGGTCCATTTTTAAGGGGTTCTGTTTAGCGAATTTTTTGAAAAATGAAAGTTTAACAATTAAAAATGTTAAAATGTTAAAATATATTTTAAAAATAATCTAAAAATAGTTACATATCCGTATCACTTTTTATTGTTGTATAAAACAACGGTATTTGTTCGAAAATATATTTGCAAAAAACAAACCAAAAGTCAATTCAAAATTGTTTTAAAGAAAATATACCTATTATAAAATAATAAAGAACAAAAAGTAGGCTATTTCATCAGTATTTTACGGTAGATACCGACACTAATTATATTGTTCAATATTATATGTACAAAAAACTTTAATTTTACTTTTTTAATTGGTATAAACTTTATTAATTTTATTAATATTTTACAAAACACCGATGACATCGTCTCCAAAATATTGTTTTTTATATATTTCATTATATTTTAAGTGGTAGTTTCTTGGAGATGTTTTTGATACTGAAATTCGTTGGTGTGGTGTCCCCTAAAAGGTATAATATATTATAATCTTGTATTTATTTTATTTTCGATTTTATCGCATAAACTTTTTTAACATTTTTTGTTTTACATTTTCAAGCAACAACTCATTCTATGATTAATATTATATTATAATACATTTTAAAATATAAAATAATGTTCTGATTTGAGGATAAAATGAAATTAATAATAATAAAAAACTCAATACCAAGGAAGCCCAATTATTTGATATTATATATTGTACAATATAATTAGTCCTATCGTTGTCATAGTTACTATTCAGCATAGTTTCTAGAAAGACTTTTGATTTAACAATCAACAGTCCTTAAAATTAACTAGTCATTATATAGGGAAATATAATATATATATATATATATATATATAAGAGAAACAGAAACTGGGAAACACTCGAAGGGTATGTTTTTTCTAACGTTCGTATGTCCGTCTGTCCATATAATAATTCATTGCCGTGATATCGATACTTACAACTACTTATATTCGTTTTAGATTCTGAGTGATACGAGAAAGCTATTGGTTTTACAATGATATTTTTATTTTTTATTTATTTCTATGTACAACTTTTCAACCAGAAGACCTAAACCAATCTTTACAAGCTTACCTGGTTTCCTATAGTAAACTTCAACTAGTTTGTACTTTAGAAAGGTTATTTATTTTGTTAGTTTTTCCCTACAAAATTACTGTAGATTAAAAAAAATTTCTATAAAATTCTAATTTATCGTTTATTAACTGACAAATAGTTTAAAAATTACGTACCTATATACTTACAGAACAGTGGTTTTCGACCTTTTTTTGTTAATGGTAATCTTGGGTATTTTCATTTTATAAAAATACCAGGACATCCTACACTCTATACCAGTGTTTTCAACGAGGACGGTGGAAGGGTGATGAGGATCGGCGAACTGGATTTAGGCGGTAGGGGGGTGGTGAGCATGCTTTTATATTAGAGCTCTATATAGTATCTGTTCCACTCTGTGCTTCATGAGTTCCCTGAAGAGAAAGATGTAGATCTGAGGGGCAGATTGCTGAAATTTAAATCGATGTGGCTTACGTGACCAATTTATTCGCAAAATTAAATTAAATCAATCTACTGAATGGAGCTGAATTTGATAAAAACAAAATTTGTTATTTCTGGATTACTAAAAAACTCATTTTGTGAAACACGATTTTGGTCACAACGAGCTTAGCCAGTTTTCCAGCCTGTCGGATCTGCACAAGAACAGTGAAATTCTCTTTGACGACACACAAGTTTACTGTCAACAACTTGAATCTTCGCATAAGGACGCTTCTGGACGTTTTGAGGATATCTTGTTCCTGGAAGTTCCTCAACGGGTCATAAATCCTTTTGTGAATATTGCAAACAACAGAGATTTGGATTTAGGAATAATTGATCGAACTCTGGACTAATAAAAAGTTGAAATGCAGCTTCAAAAATAGAGATGGGCTCGCAGAATTTCAGCTTCAAGCTAATTTATAATCGCCTTGCATTCCTCCTGCCTTGTCGGACGAGGAGATTCGGCGCTGTATAAAAATCGACTTGAACGTCGTTAAAACAGGAGTCTTGTTAATATGACATATAATAATAATAATAATAATAATATATATATAAATATATATATATATATATATATGGATACGGCATATACCTACGATAAAACATTTCTCGTATGTAATTTCGATAAAAGTGGCTTTCTAGAATTTTTCTCGGATTCTCCTGCCTCCCGGCGGTCATCGTATAAAAAAAAAAAAAAACAAAAAAATCCTAATTTTGCCTCTGTTTTGTGTTTTTATTATTATTATTTTTTTTTTCAGTACCGACACACGATCCTGCTGCGGTACCCATGTTATTATACACGCCTATTATAATATCGTATTATATATTCACGTATACCTACCTATCCATATTATATTCTTACACGTTGAAACGACGCAGTCGGAAGACATATTTTCATAGGATGGCCGAACACGGTGGCTATCTGGCCGGACGGATATAATGTAATGTACGGCCCGGAATACATTATACGCGTTTTCTACATCATAATATATACGGTATATTATGGACTCGAGTCCGTCACCGGAACGCCCGCTGTTGCCCGCCTGCCCATCGTGCGCGATTCACGCGGTCGCCCGTCCACCGTGCACGAGTCCGCGATGAGTTAATTGTGTGTGTACGGGAATTAACGTATACGCTCGCGCTTCGCGTACCAACGACCTAACGACGTAGGTACAACGTTATTATAAGGACGACGACGACGACGGCGACTACGGCTACGACGACGACGACGAGTCCCACGGTCAACCGCATTTCTGCGCCACGTAGTCCGCTGGACGCAACGCCCGTAGTACACAAACGCACCCGCGCGACCACTGACCGTGTCATGAACCATAAACTTTTCGTGAACACAACACAGACGATAATAATATAATAGCATTATTATTATGATTATTCTTATTATTATTATTATTATTATTATTATTATTATTATAGTCTCTCTTTGGTCAAACACCGGAGTAATTAGACACACCGGCTAGTGCGTACAATAATATATAATATTGTAATTATTTCTGTTCCCCCACCCCCGCGTGCCCAACAGATTAATGCATTATTTATTATACGTTTTTTCGGTCGTTTATATTATACTATGACCGCAATAACGATATATTTTATACGTACAACCGACGCTCGTATATATATATATATACTACTATATAATATAATATATTATAATAGTATCGCGCGTACACACGATAATATTCTAATAATAGTCGTACCTCTCTAATAATAGGTATATTTCTCAAATATTATTCGTATATAATTTTCGTTTTTTTTTAATTTTTTTTTAATTGACCGTTTCGAGACTTTATTACACGTCGCGCGTCCTCTCCGTATTAAGACCGGTCTCACACTGGAACCGACTACGCGCGACTGCGACCATGTACGACGGTCGGACGACTCGGCAGTACGCATACTTGTCGGAGACGTCGACTCCAGTCGTTGTTCTTTATACTATTTTCACCTGTTGTATATAAATTTTATTGCGTGACGAACATTTTTTCAAGATTTTTCTTGAATTAAAAGAATTAATTTTTTCGGTATCTTTGATTTGAATCACATCCATTTTCACAATTTGATTACATTATATACTTATAGTATAATATAATAGGTATTACAAGGTTCTATAAATTGTATAAAGTATTATAAAAAGTATATATATATATATATAAAGTATGTTTTCGACAAAAAGAAAAAACTGCGCAGAGTCGTACCTACGACTACGAACAAAAATCCCAGCCAGTCGGGATCGAGTGGCAGGTCGGAGCTAGTCGCAGGACGAAATCGCGTTCAACGCGAGAGCGCTGATAACGTTGTGAAGGTGTGGAAATTCCGTGCGGGTTTGTCCGGCTACGCACGGCTAAAAGTCACATGCAGTCGGTTCCAGTGCGAGACCGGCCTTATAGGCGGCGGCGCGCGCGGTCCCGGCTGGCTGCCGCACAATAGTAGGTATATAGTGCGCGCGCGACCACGAGTTTCTTCGATCTAAAACGTGAGACTCGGGCCGCCGCGCGATAATAACAACAATAATTTTTCGCTCCGACCGCGACGTCCTATATATTATTATATATTATTTCTCGTCTCGATTATTATTATTTTTCATTTTTTCCTATATCGTGTGTGTGTGTGTAGATGAGTGGAGACAGATAAATTCGTTATAATGGGATGTGTGTGTGTGTGTATAGATTTTTATGATCGAACCATTCCCATGCCGATACCATACGTATATATATATATATATGCACACGTATAACCTTTTTACCGCTCCGCCCTCCGGGCCGGGGTAATTTATCCCCGGCCGGGAATTACTCCGGGGGCCCCACAAGCTAGGTGTATATCATATCACTCCGACGCGGCGCGGCGTTGTTGGACGCGCGGCTGCAATATCAATATTACACGAAAATCGTGCTCCGTCGGACGCGTCAAGCCGATGAACGTGGTAATGTCGTGGCCATCGCGTATATACGCTTTATCGTATACGGTTCTCTCGTCTCATATCGTTGTTATATACATACGCGACCGTGTTCACAGCCGTCGTATTTCATTATTATTATTATTATTATTGTTGTTGTTGTTGTTGTTGTTGTTGTGATTAAATTCCTTGTGATTTTGACGCTTCGTATACCATTTCGACGCTGTCCGACGACAGTTGATGCCCACGCGTGCGGCCTCGTAATTAGGGTAGAGAGATGGCTATCAGGACCGGTTCAAGTAAAAATAGTGCACTGGGCGAAATTACATTTTGCCGCTTCAAAAACATGAAAAAAACCATAAAATTTTTTTTGAATTTGCGCATACCTACCCTATCGTATAAATTTTCTTCCACGGCCCAAAACGTAATTACACGCCTCTTCAAATAAGTACGAAAATTGCCGTCCCCCCCCCCCCCCCAAAGAAAGTGCCACTCTAGGCTGGCGCCTAGCTCGCTTGAGCCGGCCCTAGTACCTGTTTTATATATATATATATATATATATATATATATATATATGATTTTTTTCCGATTTAATGTGAAGCAGAATATTTTAAACGCTGGTTATTAAATATACGCATCGTGTTTGAGGGCGAAACGCGTTCAACTAAATAGATCCAAAATGAAATACGTTTTTAGCAACCCCTATGTTTAGAAAACTATTCGTACCACACACACTGCACTATTACATTTAGGATATGCGATGAGCTTTCTCTCCTCCCCCCCTATTAAATTACGGTTATTTTCATTACCATACATTTGTAATGAAAATAAATAAAAACAAAAGAAAATATTTTTTAAATAACTTCAAGAAAATGAAAATTTTAAGGAAAAATTATGTGCTTGTTTACACAAAACACAATGTGTCTATTACTACACACTTTTTTTAGTTCGTACCGCACATTTGTATTTTCGTATTACACACTCAATGTCGTAATCAGTGCCGTCCCGAGGGGAGGCGTGAGGAATGTCTCTCACCCCCCCCCCTCGGAAAGCTGTCAGCAAAATTAAGTTCAGTTGGTAAATAGTATAGATGCCATTATTTTTTTTTTTGTTTTCGTTATTCACGTTAATGAAGTATTTTGGAAAGTTGGTAAACTATAAATTATTAGAATTGTAGTCGGCAAAATGGGAAAAAAGTTTATTATTTTTTTTTTTTTATGTTTTGAAGAGGAGTATTATAATTTTTTTTTTAACATTTTCACCCGCCCCCCCCCCAAAAAAAAAATCTTTCTTTGGAACGGCTCTGGTCGTAGTACACACTTAATGAGGGTGGCTGGTTTATTGGTATATTGGTTTATTTATAGGTATTACATCTTAGTAACGACACATTTTTTTCCGTTACATTATTAGAATGTATAACTGCAGAGAATTTACAAAGCAAATTTAACTATATACAACAATATATACACGATACTATACGTTCGCGTACAGACCCGATAAGAGGGTGTAGGTTGGTGCAAGTTATTTCCTCCTCTCAGGGTCCAGAGTTTTCAGGGAGCCCGAATTTTCCGAAATTTCATAGAGACCAGGAACACAGTAACACCAAATAGTCGCAATTTATATGAATGACTTTTTTATATATAAATACATATTGATATAATATAATATTGCAATTAGAGCTTTGAAAACGGTGACAAATAAGGAAAAAAAAATGTATTAATTTAAATGTTCCTCAAAAATTGAGAGCCCAACTATAGCCCGAACCCGGGGCTGGATTTTCTCTCCACGGCCTTGTTCGCGTACGTATACAAATTATTTGTTTATAGGTGCAACCAAAAGTAGTGGAGTCTGTAATTTACACCTGCAATACAAAAAGGTACTACGAATATGTCATGTTTCAAAATATTGAAGTTTAAATTGTAGTTTACTCTAAATTAAAATCGGGGCACTAACGAGGAAAGAAATACAATAATTAAACCGTACCTATATTTAATTAAACATATGATTTACTCAGTGTCTGCGAAAGGAAGGGGACGAAGTGTGCCCCTGCACCTACAGGACCTATGCTTACAAGAGCCCCGCAAAATTTTAGAAAATATATGATTTTTTGAGAAATTCTTGAATAATACCTTTATTTAAATTTTTTTTCTATAATTTACTCTATATAAGAGCCCTGCGGAGATAGTGGAATATCCTTTTCTTTTTTGCTTACGCGAAATATATTTTTCCCCGGGCCTCGCAAATTCTCGAGCCGGTACTGGACTTACTCGAAGTAGTGTTTCACAGTAAATCGGGAGATATTTTCGAATTAAACTATCCGAGTGAACGAAGCGAGTAGTTGACACTCAGTTTATGGATGCGACCGAAAGAAGAACACTTAAACCGTATAATAATGCAATCGTCATTCACGTACTATCAAAAAAATAATCGATTTTAATTTTGATGCAAATTATTACAATTCTATATTTTTTTATTTTATGTAAAATTTGGTGCAAATTACATACCTACGTCCGACAGAAATACGTACTCCTAAAACGTATTTTATTTTCTCTATTATACTTACTCAACGTGGTGTTTCACAGCAAATCGAGAGATATTTTCAATTGATGATGATTTATGATGTAAGTGCTCAAGCGTATTATTTTCCTGGGGACATGGTAAATCAAAACGCTGTATTCACGTCTACCCAGTCGTGTTGAGGAAAGAAAGTTTGAACATAAATATATTTGTCCAAACGTTCTGTAAATTTCATGTAGGAATTTTGTTATGTGTTCAAACGTGTTACGATCATTTTTTAATATGTTACTTCATACGTAATAAAACGATGGACAAAAAATAATTTCAACTTGTTAAGAGGATGTCAGCACAAATAAATTTCAAATTAAAAACTAGTATTAGAATCACTCATTTTTAACCACCTATAAATCATAGACGTTAGAAACACGAAATAAAAAATAAACGATAGATAACAATATTATCTAGTGCACCACATTGCTTTTTTTCGATATTTACATTTTTTTTTAAAAACATATTTATTTAAAAAAAAAAATAATAAAAAAAGTTGATTTTTTAACAATTTATAAAATGTGTTTAAAATGTTCAAAAACAAATTTAAAATAGGCTCCATATAGGGCACTAGATAATATTGGTCTTTATTTTATTTTTCATTTCAACGATGTTTTAAGGTGATTTCAATGAGTAATGTATAAGGTAGTATAATTAGTAAAATTTTGTAAATAAATACAAAAATACGTAAGTATTAATACTATTGTTATAATTCGGAAAATAGTAGTACCAAAGAATATAAATTATTTATTAAATTAACAATATAACAGAATATTTGTATACCTATATTAATAAGTTTAAAAATAAAAATAAATACATATATATAAAAAATAACAATATATTATATATATAAAATATTATACATATAAATAAAATTACTAAATTAGTAAATAAGTAATATTATTTAAAAAAACAATACTCTCGGCATATATTCATTTTTTATAAAATATATATTAATTTTACTTATATATAATATAGTTCTTCTCCTTCTCCTTCGCCTTTTATTTTCCTATATCTACTGCCCAACATTCTGTTCCATACATCATTGCCGGTCTCACCACTGTCTTACAAAATTTACCTTTTAACCTAATTGGGATTCTTTTGCCACACAAAACACCTGACGCTTCTGTTCACTTCATTCGTCCACACTTAATCCTGTGTTTCGTATCCAGATTTATATAGTTATATTTTTATTTTTATAATAGTATTATATATTTTGAATTAATTAATTTTTAATTATTTTATTTTGAATATATTAGAAATTAAGTTATTTTATAATATACGTAAGTATTTATGTTGTTCTACAAGCTACAACAAATAATGTACCTATCTGTACACTAATTTAGTGCGGTTAAAATTTAAAAGAGTAAAATCACACCTCACATTACTATTTTCACTATTCAGTCTGAAATACAATATAATAATAATTGTCTGCACAATAAGCTAATCGAATAATATGACCGTATAATTTTACTTTATGCAATTATACTGTTAATTTATCATAATAATTGTTAACATTTTACACAAGTCCGTTTACTTTAGTAAACATATTGCAGATAGACGCCATCAATAAATTTATTGTCAGGGTAAAATATTATTTCATATTGTGGTCTTTAATTAACTTTATAGTATACAAATTACAGTGTATAATATATTTTTATAACAGAATAATATTGATTTTAGTTAATTTGTTGAATTTTATTTAAAACCACATGCTACCTATACTTAATTATAAACTTTTTTTATATTCTTTATCAATATTCAATAGTTTATAAAATTATATTTTAATTCCTACACGAATAGTGTTGGAAATAAATAATTAAAAATATATCTATAGATAAAAATTAATTCATTTTTATCTAAACAAAAAAAAAATTTTAGTTTCAAAACTTTTTTCTTTATTTTTTAGATTCTGAGCGAAGCGAAGAATCTATTGGTTTTACAATAATATGATTTTTTTATGTCCGTTTAAATTTCTATAGGAAAGTAGTGCACATGTACCAATCATTATACATGCAGCATCATTTTTCCGTACAAAATTGCATCTATAGTTAGTACTTTAAAAAGGTAATTTTTCGATAAACACATTAAAAAAAAAACAAATATTTTGAGCTATTTATAGTAATTTTCAATATTAAAGTTTTTTCGTCATAAAAGTTTTAATTTTATTTATTACCGATTGCAGTACTCGTGTTATATACACCAAAGCTTCGCTTAAAATCATTTTATCGAAAGAAATGCTTTTGCATTGCTTTTAAATTCAATATATCCACTAGGATACCTGTATCCCGCACAACAAGCAAAGTGCCTACTGACCAACTTTTTAAGATTTTTTTTATTAAAATTAATAAGCTAATAAAAAGTAGATAAGTACATATAATATATTTTAAATAACATTTTATTTATCCGTTTATTTTGAATATAAATGCATATATTAGGGATAATGACACATTTTAAGTATGTTTTTAGTAAAAACGTATCTATGTATAAAAATTGTCTAAATAAATTTACTTCGATTTAAATGAAATTTTTATCTAAGTTCTTATAGTTTAGATAACTTATCTAGATAAGATAAAATATAAATGAATAATTATCTAGATATTTAATCTAGTCCCGACACTGTGCACGCACATAACACGGCTTATCATATAAAGTTATTTGGATTGAAATTGTTCGTTTATGAGTAGAATACCCAAAATCTCGCCCAAATATTATCTATGTCACAGAATATATGTACATATTAATATATTATAACGATAATAATATATTCTATGCCTATACCTATATTATATATATACATATATATTATTTATCGATTTTTCAACTTGTTCAAAAATGTCCTATACGACAAAATGTAAAATATATTATTCACTGGGAGTTTATGCGGTTTCATATAAATTCAATTAACTATAATAATATGCGTTAAGAATATTTTTGATTAATTGAAAATATAAAAATATATAATGTTAAGTAAATAATGCAATGTCGACATATTTATTATTTATCGTAAATTATTATTGTTAATGTATATTGTTAACTATATTCAATAAACTTGAAAAATAATGTCTTTTAGAACTCGAATTTCTTCCCGGGAACTTTCCCCCCATGGTGTGGACAGCTTCAATCGCATCATTTTTTTAAGAATAAAATTAAAGGTGAATAATAATAATAATAATAACATGACGTGTTGGAACAGGTTTCGCTCTGAAATTAAAAAATCATTATTGATTCTCAATATATATAGGTACGCGCATGTCATAATATTCAGTTATATGCGAGAGATTAAACTTGGAAATTGTCCAAATAACGTGATGTGATAGAAAATAAATCTTTTATAATAACTAGCTTTATGTAAATTAGGTACACGAAAATTGACTAATGGTTAAATTTGATTTATGTTTATAAATACCTAAGAATGTAATAACTATACTAAAGCTGTATGGGTATAGGAACTGTGTATTAACGTATGACAGTTTCGAGGTTTATGATGTACTAATCTACATTGTCATGATAATATCATTTTTATAACAGACGTATATCGATAAATTATATTGAGTTTATATTACGAATGTGTTATACAATATAATAATAATACGTTTAAATAATGAGTGATTTTTTAACTAAATGGAGTTTTTTTTTTTTTTTGATTTTTTGTAAAATTTTTTTTAAAAACGTGAAAAAAAAATTTTGGTTTTTTTTTAAAATTATATAGAGGTACTTTATCAAAATTCAAATCGTTTATTTTTATTGAAGCCATTGTATTATCATAGTTCAAACTATAGAGTAGAACAGTGGTATTTTAAAATTTCTTTACATAGGTATAGGTACCTACATATTATTATTGTGATACATAATGGAAACACGCTTTTTGGGAACACTTAACCACAACGATGTCAATGATACCTATATAAATATATATATATATATATATATAAATATATTTATATGTATAAATATAAATATATATACATAAATCGGGCACGTCCCAAACGAATGGATCTTCAATGTATATTGGCGTTTCAAGCATCCGATTTTTCGATTCATGAAACATGATTATTACGATAAGTGAAGGTTCGCACAACGGTGAAAGCCATTTGGTCAAAATTCGATTCACAATATCTTTGACCACAAGTGCCGCTGATTGAAAACTTTCAGAACAATGACACAGAACTCAAATAGTAAATATTATACGTGTGGTGTTTTTAAATATTAGGTATAATCTTCTACTAAACATTTAAGTAGATACTACTTTTAATGTTAGTCCATATTATACAGTTATATCTAATCAAAAAAAAAATATATATATATAGATAGATCATATTTCAGTAGAGAATAAAATTAAAGTAGTACTAGTCTAAGATTACCTAATAATTTACACAGAATTTCGATTCATTATCTATATATTAGGTAGGTATACCATAATAATATGCGATGAGTTTATTGATAACCTTAAATTTGGGATTGACATTTCAGGTGAATGTCGAATATTTATCATATACTAATAATTAGTATTGCATACACAATGAAAACACCGTATTTGTTTAGTCATTAAAAAATTATACACATAATTATTACATAATAATACTTATTTAATTCTAAATACATTTGAAAACATCTAATAAAATTAAAAATGCGTCATTTGTGTAGTAGGAACTAAAAGTATTAACATTTAAAAGACAATATATGTAGACAATTTCACATGTACCTAATTATACTTCACATCTTGTTCAATTAATTTATATATTCTTTTAGTTATGAATTTAATTTCCTATTTCTTTATGGAAACTGTAACAACTATAACAAAAGTGTATAATTATTTTCATCAATTCGTTCAACTAATATGGTGTATAATATGTTAAACCAAACGACGGTTGATTTAAAATTTTAAAAAGTTTCGTCCCGCAAGTGTGGTCAGATACTCATACATATTAATATTATATTTTATTTTTGCAGACGGTAATAACGACCGTGTATACACTACTCGTAGACACTCATCCTAAATTAATGACCTGCTACTTCAGAGGTCATTAATGTTGTCCTTCGGTAGGCTGAAATAAATATGTAATTTTTCAAGGCATAATTTTATCTGTTTTTTTTTTCACATGCATGGATAAATTCACATAAAAATGTCAAATGAGGCCTAAATTAAATTTCAGGTACTATTTAAAACCAATGGGTAGATAACTGACTACTTACTTTTCAACAAAAAAACCAATCAATGACAAATATAAATTAAATATTAGTAATTCATGATTAAATTTTATAGGGTAAAAATTTGTATATATAATACAAATTAATTATCTACATTATATATATATACATTTTAAACTAATTTGTTTTGTTGAGACGTGATTTTTCATTTTCACTATTTTACTATCTTTTACTATCTATTATATCTGTTCATAAACATTAACAAAAATTACGTGTAAGTAAAAATAATAATTAAATAGGTTTTAAAAGGAATAGGTATGTCATAAAATAGTACCATATAAATACCATTTTGAGGGAGAAGTTTTGACATTTTAAATTTTCAATATTTTTAAAATTGGATTTTTTCATTGTAAAAATGACAATATTTTGTGAAGAGTTAAGATTTAGTGATTTTTCGAGTTTAATTTATTGTTATCAATAACTTAATTAAATACAATTGAATATGACGAAAAAAGATATCATTTTAAAGAAATTTTACAATAAAACAAGGTAGTCAAAATTACATTTGAGGATGTATTATTTTTACAATCAATTAATAAAAACTAATTTCAAAAATATTAATAATTAGAAGTAAAACTATAGTGTAAAATATGTTTGCATAATTTTATGTAATGTGGATTATATACATATATCTATGTTATATATATATTTATAAACAAGGTGTTTTCGTAAAATAAGTACCGTTTTGATATAAAAATAATTTGAATTGATTGACTTCGAGTTTCAAAAATTGATCTCTATGAAACTACGACTGAACGCTTCCATTATTGGAAATTGTTGGATTCTAATAATACTTGGAAATTTGTAAGCCAGTGTGAGCAAAACTTCCAACAATGTATGTGTTTTGTCACAAAGTTTTTAAAGTTTTAAGATACTCAATTGATAATGAGGAAATCGTATAGCGTCTGTTTTCTCGAACTTTTTCATCGATTTTCTTAACAGTGATGAGTTCTGATAATTTTTAGAAATATGTGTCTATGAGGATTAAATTCAGAACCTTATCAAACGATACTATATGTGCCTTAATGTATAATTAAGAAATGTGAAAATTATGTTAAAAAGTAAATTAAGGTCCAGATTTCTATATAAAAATAAAGTGTTAAAAAATATTTTCCTTGTTTTTTTACATCAAAAAAACACCTCATATTTGTAAATATATTACCAATGTTTTACTCCTACAGGCCTGTACCCCCTCCTTAAAAATGTGAATACGCTTGTATAGGTAATATACAGATATCTATCTACTATGCAAATAAATGATAAAAAAATTAAAAATAGACTTATCTATTAAATTATATATAAACATAGAATATCAGGAAAAATTATTCATTAAATAAAAATTTTAAATTTCTTGGATTCCTTCCAAACTGAATTATAATTTATGAATATGACATTTAATGAAATTTAATACCTATTGATTTTAATTTAATAGTCAAAAATTTTCAATAAATTAGCCACACTATTATATTTATATATGATGATTTATGTATAATGTTTATACGTTTATCTTCTATATTTTACCATTATAGATGCAATATGCAGCTTTCGTTGAAAAATATAAGTACTTTGATAATTAATTTCACAATATTTGAAAACGAAATAATATCCTTTAGTTGATTTTCCTGTAAAACTACAAGAGCGCCCATAATCAGCTATAAATATATTATATAATGATTTTTAATCACAATTTCTTGCAATACAAATAAAAAAAAATTTCAAAAATACTAGAAAAATTTTAGTATTTCATGTTACCAAAATTCGAAGGATATGATAATTTATTTATAAAAATCCATTTATATATTATTTAGTGTTCAGTATTTACCTGTAAATGATTAATATGTTATCAGTATTATGACATAAAGAAACAAAATATTATATATTAGAGATATGTCTGTAGGAAACTATTTCATTAAAAATATTTAAATTGTATTTATCTACATTCTACTTACATCCATAACGTACAATATATTTAATATGTACGTTGTTATATCAATTTAGCAAAATCATTAATTTAAATTTCTTCGTTTTAATAGAATTAGGTGAGCTACTGCAAGACTTAGTTCATTGCATTTTTAATGAAGCTTTCCGTCAAAATGAATCATGTCAATTGTTACCTATTAAATATTGTATTGGATGACCACCATTTTGGATTTTAAAGAACATGTTGTTTATTTGTGTGCACTATCCCCGATTCCCATCAAACACATTACAATTTTCTAAGGGAAAGTTCAAGTTTATATTTAATATAGTTTTTATAATAAATATAAATAATAAATTACCTTAAGATCTAATAAGGTTGATCTGAAAATGTAGGCAAGTAGATTTTTAAGTATATAACATATAATCAATATATCACTGCAATTTTTGTAAGTATCAATATACTTAAGATAGTTTTATAATATACAGCTTTGAGGCTTATTAGATTTCTGTGTTTGAAATTTTACCATTAGCGACTGAATTAAACTTTTAATAGCTCTATTTAATATTATAATAATTTATAATATAGTAGGTATAAATGTAAAATAAAGTATTAATCTAAAGACTATGATTAAATAAGAATTTTTTGGGATAGTATATTCGTGGAATGTACATATAGGTACAGGGTAATTATTTTATTGTGTTCATATAATTTTTTCTATGAATATTCAACTTTTTTGAATTTTTGTTTTATGAAAACCTGAGTAGTTGCTTTCGTCATTATATTTTTATTAAAAGTTAGAATATTTAACATTTTTATCAGTATAGTACTTTTACAGCTTATACTTTTCTTAAATGTCATCCTATATTTTTGACATAATATTCCAATGCAAAATATTTTTGTGAACATTTTAATCTATCAATATAAAATATTGAACCAAAAGTTAATTATTTATCAGCATTTAAAGTTTGGAAAAACAAGCAGAGTAGTGCGGGATATTATGAAAAGTATTCCTCTTCCCTCCACAGACATCCTATATAAATTTTAAATACTTATAAATAATAAATTTTGGTTCAGTATTTTATATTGATACATCAATATTTTCAGAAAATATTTTGGTTGGAATTACCAAGTCAAATTTATAGGTCGCCTTTTAAGAAAAATATAATACCCAAAGAATAATATAAATTCTAACCTTATACAAAAATTAAGTTAGATAAGTATCTCAAGTTAATAAAAATAAACAGTTTAAAAAGATCAATATTCACAGAAAAAATGAGCACGATAAAAGAATCATCCTTTATTCCTGTATATATATTGTTTCGAAATACGTGCATACATTATAGCAAAATTCAAATTTTAGTCTGTAATTTAATGTTGGCCGAAAGGTTTTTCTAAAAATATTCATTATAACAAATGTGTAGTTCTGCGAACTACTTAAATTTAATTACAGTTGCCAAATCCTGAATTGCTAGTACCCGAATGAACTTTTTATACTTAATACTTGCCTATTTATATTACCTATATTAAATATTGTCTTTTTAATTATATCTATAATATGTAGATATTCTGGTTTTTTCGTATAATTTTATATTTTATTAATTATTATAATATAGTATATAATTCCATTGTTTCAATTTTTATAAGATCTCATATGGAAAGTAATTTAAACTTTAATATTTTTTAATGGTGTTATAATTATTGTGATTTTGCTATGGTTTAGACTGCATTTTTTTTTTCTCATACCACGTGTATATTATCGCATAATATTATAGGTAACACTCTCATTTTCTTATTTTATATTTACTATTTTTACCATAAACATATAATAACTATATAATATAATAATTATTATATTATCTATATATTAACTTTCCTCAACACTAGGCTACAATACACATTAATTGAAAATAAAACATCGAGAGAGCGAGAAAGAGAGAGAGAGAGAGAGAGAGTGAGAGATAGCTCCTAGGTGATTTCACAGATTAAATATACCAAATTTCTTTATCCAACGGTTTTATCACATCGTTTTCAAATTTACTGGTCACCAGGTACACATATATAGCCATTGATAATTATACTGCACGATTTCCAGTCTGGAATAGTAAATTTTAATTTTCTTTTCTCCAATAGTAAACTGTCTATTTTATCAGCAGCATTAGACTGTAATACTTCTGTCACCAAAATGTGTTGGCTTTCATTTTCTCTCTTTAAGAAGCACTGTCCATGTTTTAAATTTACCCGTTTCTATAATTTTACACATTATTTTCTATATGGCTCTATCACGGACAGCTATGAATATAAAAAGACATACGTTTGCAATGTACACATTATACCTATACTAATAGCAATGCAGTATATATGTACACGCGTTCCGAAACCCCTCTATTTGTCGGACCCTATATTCACAATTATTGGCGAGACCAATTACGAAAATTGGCTTTTGACCTCCGATCCTTTAATCTTGGCAATATGATATTTACTATGGCGTTTTTTTTTTTTTTTGATTTTGTTAAATCCTGTAGAACATCATGAACACAAAACACGAACAACTGTATATATATATATATATATATTACAATCTAAATACTTTCCCCTGTTTATAGTTCGCTATGTAGCATAAATTTCAATTTAGACTAATACACCTGTCATTAAACAGATGAAAGAGACGAGTATATTTATATATTATATATATATATATATATATATGTATTTTTTTTTTTACATCAGGCTTTTGGAAACGCAATCTCTTAATGTGTTCCCGCGCATCAAAGGGTTCACTCTTTTATGCTCCAGGATTTTTCATGCTTTACACAAAAAATTCAATATTATGCACACGCGCAACCATCATTAATATTATAGGAATATGCTTTCAACTGTAATGTGTTCTATATATATATATATATATATATATATAAATGGTCGATTACACAATATCAAAATGACCCTCCTTTTATTTTTGTTTTGTTTTTTTTAGTGGTCAAAACGTCAAATGTACGTATATTTTGTTTTATTCATTTTTAAATATTTTATGATGAAACCGTACATTTGTTCACCTATAGATCCCATACATTCTGTATTTAAATTTTATCAATTATTTTTCACTTAGTAAATTAATTTTGTTCTTGCATTATTAATAGTTTTAATTTTTTAAAAGTACCTCTAGTCGAATATAATTAACTTACATCCTCACGGTGTTAATATTATTATTAATGGCTATTACCAAAATCACCAAACCAAATAAAATTTATACATACATGTATAATATATCTATTTTGATCATTTAATTATAATATTTTTATAATACCTATATCAAAAAGCAGTAAATTAACAAATCGATTTTTCGAATGGAAAAATACATATTTTCGTCCAAAGTATTTTACGGTAATCATTAGTATTTATATTAACTCAAAATAAACATTTATTGAATAAACTATTTCTGTAATAACTATAACAATAAGATACTATTTTCTATTTACTACAGTAAATCATATTGTAATCATTACCTGTTTTCAAATTATTATAAAAATCGACAGCATCTTGATATAGGTGTATCACAATATTAAAGAAACTCGATGGTTTTAAATTTAATTATGTTTGAGCCTTTGAGGTTATAATTTATATTACAATCATTATTCAATATATACCTAAGTATCTATAATTCGACATTTCTGAAACCATGTTATACTGAAGTATTGAATCAAAAACAAAAATAATTTTGAATGTTTTTAGTAATCTTACGAAATATACCTAATTTATTTTTGATATAAAGTATAATAATGAACATTGTACATGGAAAATTGAGTAGGTAATGATTTTGTTAAACGTTTAACTATTGATACTTAAAAGCAAGTATTTAAAATCATATCAATCGAACTTTCTTTAAGTACCTACCATACAATGAATATTATCAAAATTAATATACCTCTGTATAATTTTACGTTATAACCTCCAATAATACTCATTAATATGAAGCTAATACTCATATATGTACATTCGGTGGCGGCACAAGGAAGGAGGGAAATATCTGTTTAATCAATTTAAATTGATTTTTTAAATTTCAAATATTTACTAATTAATACCTTTTTTTTTCATCTGTTGCGCTGTGTAAAAACGCATCGCAGTATTTTTTTTTTTTTTATGTGTACTTGTTTAGATAATACACCACAGAATTATTTTATTCTGTGATTATGCTATCACTTGATTTAATTTCGATTTGGATTATAAATTATCAAAAAACGTGAACAGGAAATCTATACTAAAAATGACCAAAAATTGTTATACTTACATCAGAAAGTATTAATGCCAAAGACTCGAAATGTACACATTATTTATAGAAGCACTGACAAATGACGTATTAACGTCAGACGTGTAATTAACAAGATACAATTTTCAAACTTTTTGATCACTTATCAGTAATTTATAGAAAAATTATATAAAAACCACAATTCGTTTTATATATATTTACAGCTTTATCGATTTATATATTATATACAATAATATAAAAATGCTTTTAAAAATGTTCCCCGGTTGAAATATTTTAGATAGAGGATGTGGGAGACGAAGTATTCCACGGCTTACTTTTTCTCTAATAGGTATGTCCTGGAACGCTGATTTTTTTTCAATTCAACCACTGAATATTACTATTACAAATTCTTCAAATATTAGTATTTATTACTATTACTGAATTTAAACACATTTTAAAATAAATTCTTTTATCTGTATTTAGATACATTTACAAAAATATTTTCTACAAGACTACTGGTACATTATAATATACATTATTATATAATATGATAGTCAAGTATAGTATATACCAGTATATGCCAGAATATATATACCGGTGTATACCAGTAGGTAACAAACACAAATATTCAAGTTACTGAAGAGTATGAAAATCAATTCTGAATTCAGTAAAACCTGTTGAACCTAATTATTCGAGATGATACGGTAACTTTTATCCACTCATATACAGCCGGCTCGGATTAAGACATTTCTTGGCCCACAGATAATAGTTTTAAACAAGGTCCCTTTATAGATACATAAAAAAAGACTTGTTTTTAATTTTAGGTAGGTATATCTATTTTGATTTTAAAATTTGAACTCGTCTATCTTATACGCATTAGACGTATCTTACCCGCGCTAGTACGCCCGTTTTTTTTAAATAATAATGAGCGCTCCAAAAATGATAAGAATGTATTCTACCTAATATGCTATAAAATGTTGATAATACAAAGTGTACAATATAGTATGAATAAGGACATGAAAGAAAAAACGCTTGGCGTGCAAGACACCAATGGAAATCAATTGTTTAATTTTAAAGCTTCCGTATACCTCGAAAATAAACATGCGCTTGTACACTCGTCAAATACATTACAAATACACTTGATCACTGACCAATTTTCCCCAGCAAACGTTCGTGATCAGTTTAGACACAGTATAATTTTGGGTGAATCTCGGTAATTTTTATTCTGGTAATGGCAATACTGCTAATGAATTTACGCGAATATTCAAATATGTATGAAATGGCGTACACCGAATATTTCTTCTAGGCATGATCCAGAAACCGATAACTTATGGATCGTGCTAAATATAGGTTGCTTGCAAAAAACCACGAGCAACCACAAACAGAATATCCGCGTTGAAGATAACGTTCACACTTAATGAGCATTTTATTCATATTTAAGTATGTTCGAGAATCAAATATACTCAAGTGAGGGCACACCTTAAAGGTACAATTTTACAAACAAACATGGCTTTATAATTTATATCCGAAAATCGCGTGGATCAAATAAAACGAGGATAAAGATAAAAAAACGCCCAGTGTGTAAACCACTTAGAATTGTTTTCAAAAAAAATTAAAGCTCGGTCGTCGGCCATCACCATCGCGTCTGGTGACTTGTTATCATAAATGTAAAATAAACTATTATGGCGTTTATTATAACGCATACTACATAGTAGATATATACTGATAATGGCAATAAACGTATTTAGAGTTACATAATATGCAAGTATACTTTTTACGTTTTTCTTATAAAATACGTATAAATCAATATGATTATATTATATGTGTAAAATTATATAATTAAATTATAAGTAATTAAAAAATTCTTAATTTATATATTTATTGTATTTTATGATGTATATTTTGTAGTGTATTCATTTACATTATAGGTACATATCTATTGTACAATTTGAGGCACCTAAAATACTAAGACTTGGAGTCCCCCTAAATCCGGGTCTGCTCGGATATTGATAACATGTATTTAAGACGCAAACTACAGCAGGTAGTATATGATACATGATAATATTATACTGTTATTGAACACGAAGACGACACATGATCTAGATTCTAGAGTGATAATAATAATAAATTAAAAATCAAATGTCGAAAAATATAATACACCCGATGATTATGTTATATTTTTTTTTGCTCGTGTATACACAACGGTACGCAAGTCATACCAATACCTATATATATATATTATATCATAGCTATAATAATCAATTGTAATTACATCAAACATGCACCTATACGGTATATATAGTTTATTATTATGATTATGTTTTATTTTTTATTTGGTGGCCATCATATACTCCAAGTCTCCTTCGATAATAATAATATTATACGCCAATACAACAATAATGTATATAGCGTTTCTTGATTTGTATACTAACAATTGTCCAATGTATTATGATGATGAAATGTTGTATATAATTGTATATACTTACATTATATATATATATATACAAAAGACACACTTTTTTTATACATATATCTTCGAGGCTTCGTCTAAGCCCTCGAAAACTCTAGTACAATCGTCGTATAATTTTAGTCATCATCTTCGCCTGCAGCATCTGCATTTATCTCGTCGTTGTCGTTGTCGTTGATAATGCATTCGACGCGCCGATGGGTCTGCCTGGCACCCGTGAGTCCAAATTTTGAAATGAAACCAATTTCATTCTTTTGTAACTTATTTTTAATGATTTGTAACCAAAATTTTGAAATATTTCGAGGGATTCCGTAATAGTCGATTTTCATGAAATTTTCAGGAAAATTAAAATCCAGTTATTTATAAATATTTCAATGTATTTTACAATAATCCTGTGTCAATACCATTTTGTATTGTTGTGTAATCACGATATTTATTAAAAGTATACGTCTACTCTTAGATTCCAAATAAATGATTCTAGATTGATTTTAGAACCATAACATCTATTATCAAAATGAAATAAAATAACATTTCCGTGTACACCTTGGAGTTACTTTTCATCATTCCAAATACGACGTGAAATATGTTGCTTACAAGTAAACAACCTTTTAAAGTATATTTAGGCAACTTTAACTCTTTTGAAAATGCATTTTTTTTTTTTAATACCAAAGATATGTACACTCTAAAATACTATTTGCAATCTAAGTGAGCGTGTTTTATAGTACCAAAAACTGCTTGTGTAGCGTCCTCTTAATAACTTAATCACCAGATAATCCAATTTTGGGTTCAGGTGCTGAAATGACTGTCTTTCTATAAACGATAAGTTAAATAAATGTCCTATGGACTTCGGACTAATTTCATATTTTTGAAACTTATTTGTCATTTGTAACCACAATTTTTAATTTTGTATAAAATATGTTATGCATATTTAATAATTTGTATTTCTTATAAAAAAAATAAATACTTATATTATATATAAAAAATAAATAAATGTGTACAAAAATAATAATAATTGTGTTTATGTCTAAATAATTAGTGAGTTAAAAAAGTATAAAAAAATATTTAATAATAATTATTGTTATTTTTTTAATACAAATGGTGTGAAATATATTATAATGTATAAATTAATATTTCTACGTTTATTATTTTTTGGCTACTTTCTGTAAATGGTTTGTCCTTTAGGTCGTCGTAATGTTCCTATATAGGATACAACTCTTTTGTTCTCTTTAAATTTAAGTACCCAAGTTTATACATTTTATTTTGCACCGTTAAACATATCGGAATTAACTTTTCGGGTGCCAGAACATACGATGTCGTTCCAGCATCCGTATTAATTTTTTGTACTAGTTTTGATAATTAAAATTTCAAAATTGTGGTTACAAATCATTACAAATGAATTACAAAAAATATAAATTGGTTCGAAGTCGATAGGACAATTATTCAACTTTTCGGGTGCAAAGACGACGTCACTCCAGCATCTGATCTCAAAATTGGATTTTCCAGTCAGGGTATTACGTTAAAAATGTCAAAGTAATGGTTGAAAATCACTACAAATAAGTTACAAAAATGAGATTGGTTTCATTTCAAAATTTTGACTCACGGGTGCAATGGAGACTCATCTATCCGGCGCTTTAGAAGTCGTGATAGTTCGATGTTGCAAAACACGAGTTAATATGTAGTATTATACATTCAGGATAATTTATAATATTCGTATAAATAGAACGTATATAGTATAGCATATAGGTACTTTAATATTAGAGAGGAGAGAGTGGATTTTTACTTTGATACATTGACTGACTGACGCGCAATGTTGCAGTATCAATGATGATAAACTTCGACGAGGGTAAAAATTGTAGACGATTTGCCTATCACAGAATCCAAATTATTTTTCGCATTAAAACATATTTTTTAGAAGATCGAGAATTATATTTAGTTTTTGTTTTTGAATATATTGTAATATTAAGACAACATTTTTTTATTATTATTTAAAAAAAAAACAAGTAATGATTGAATTATTTAAACTTAATTTAAAAAATTGAAATTATCACTTTTTATTTAAAAAAAAAAAATTAAAATCTATCAGTACGTATTATAAAATGTTTTTTTTTAAATATTTATTAAACACCTAGGTATATTAAAAATTATTATTTAATATTACAAAAAAAAAATGAATATCTATATCTACCCATCCTATAAATATTTTTAAAATGTATTTATAAATTACTCATTTAAGAATATAATATGCATACCTCGTATTTCCAATCTCTGCAGTCTATCTAACATATACACAATATAGAAATATATATCATACATTATGGTATCATACTCTTTAGAAATCATGTTTTGGAGTTTAGGTAAAATTAAATGTTCAAATATTTATTATCACACTTAAAAATAAGAATGTTTTCAAGGAGATCACTCAATGGATTTTGCCGCTTTTCTGAAATAAAACGCAATATTGGTATATTATTAATATTAAATTAATATGGGTAGGTATAGATATAGGTAACGCATTACATAAAAATACAATATTTGCCACTCGGCATTGTAGATCCTTATTCCTTATATTTATGGTTTTTCTTAGGCCTTGGATATCCTTTTTATTCGTGAATATAAGTACACACGTCACTATATATATCGCTGGAGTTAATAACTGTTTAAATATATGAGAGAAAAATAGCAGTTCAACACTATAGTATTAATATATTTTAACGCACACCCTTATTATATAAATATTATTACCATTATACGACTTGTAAATGGATGTTTTTTTTAAGAATGAAATATATATAATATCCATTCTATCCATTCATACGAATACTATTATAGTAAAATTTGTCTCGGTATCCGTGAATACTATGTATATATATATATATATATATATATGGGTATATACATAGCATAATATATCAAATAAGATGATTTCGCTTTTAAATGATAAATAAGTGCACAGTATATACTTACGTACAGCTACATTATAACGTAGTAGTAATTGATCAGCCGATTAATAAATCAATAAATCTTGTAAAATTATTTCATGTTTAAGTATTGTACGCTGTCGTTTACAGGCCACAGCGAAATAAATTATTCGATGTGGTTTTGTAACGTTGAAATTCAACGCGTCTACTATTCATTATACGTGGTACTTTATACACCGTATACCGGCTCTAGCACATGTAGTGGAATAACGCCAGAACTGGTATCCAAGGAAATCGTACCTGTATCAGATTCATTGTTGACCAAATTACAGGTTATTGCATATTTCTAATAAAATTGTAATTAAAATTTTTCGTGATGACTACTATAGCTTTATATAATGACATTATCAATAGGTGTATATACACTATACAGGGTAGATATGAAGGATACCGATCCTTATAAAGAATTATCCTCATCGAGTCATTTTTTTAACTAGTCTAATCGGATTATTTTCATTGTCGCTGATTTTCTCATTAATTTTATTATCACCATAAATAGTTACTATAGTACATATTATAGACGTAGATTATTATTATATTATAGGCAGATATAGTATCACTACGAAGGAAATACGAATGAATGGCAAATGACAATCAATATTTTTTATAATAATTGATAATATTACAATCAATTTGCAAAAAAAAAAAAATGAGTGAATATACCATATAGTACCATTTTTAATATGTGCTCTATATAAAAAAAACTCTATATAAAAGTATTTACAAAATTTTGGATATTTTCATTTTTGTTCCCTCTAGATACAGGGCCGTATCTAGGCACTGGCAAGAAGGTTTTTGCCAGGGGCGCAATAATACCAAATAGCAATTTCAATGAGGGTCCGTCTCAATTTACTGATGATAATTTTAGGCACGGTGCATCAGGAAAAACTGAGACAGAGTGAGCGTTTCCTTAATAATTTTGAACAGCAAAAAAACAAAATAATTCTTTCAACTTTCCTCCAAAAAAAAATACTTCAATTGAAGGACTCCCTGCAACAACAGGGCAAGTCCATTTTTTTCGAAAATCAGTTTTTGATCGTTTTGAATGCGCCATATCATCACGGTAAATACTGTTCAAGAACAAGGTATGTCCAATTGTTATTTACGGAGATAACGTGCCAATGGACTTACCTCTTTTAATGTTTTATGCAGGGTCAAAAACAAGGCCAGTCCGAACTTACCTTCTTTTTGCAGCTAATATGTATATATATATATAGGTCATACTGAAGTATTTTTTTATCATATATTTTCTGCTTGATAACAATATTTGTATTTTTAATTCTTCACTATTGTTTTATTATTTAGTATCTAGTTAGAACTATAAAATTGTAACTAAAAATATTGGTATTTTATGATAAAAAAATCATGCAAGTCCATACCAAAATAATAAACATGAACAGTTTTATACTCTATGATGTACAAAGCATTATTCAATATTTAAATATTATTCGTATTAACGATCACTTATAGTGGTTAATTATTTTCATATGTAACGATTTTAATATTTAATAAAAAAGGAGATATTTATGTTAAAAATGGTTTTTTTAATGATATTTTTTTAAAGTAATAAAAAAACAAATTGGGTGATTATAAGGTCAGCAAGGGAGGGCGGGTAGGGGGTACTGTCTCACTAAAAAAAAAATTTTGGGTTGGCAATTATTTGGACAGTTCAATCGACAAATTTGTGAAAAGCCCTTGTTTTTCTCATTACTCTACCACAAATATTTCATAGGAATGACAGTGATTAAGGAGGGGGCGCAAATTCTTTTATTGCCAGGGGCGCTATTGGGTCTTGCTACGGCCCTGTCTAGATATAAAAAAAAGACATGTTTTAAAAAAATTTTAATTTTTTAATCTAGTTTTTGAGCTTTAAGGACTGCTGATATATGTGAACGACATTAAATATGTAGATATATTGTTCCTTGACTATGGTAAACAAAATGTAAACGAATCAACTGTTTTTTAAATCTATATTAGATTTTTATCTATATATCTATTATAGACGTTTACGTCACGTTAAATAAATCCTAAATCAATAATATATTTTTCATGGCCAAGTATTACGTTTTGAAATATTGGATATAATAATTGATCAAAAATAAAAAAACCATTTATTATTTTTACTACCTATAGCCTATACTGTAATTTTTTAAAATTAAAAAAAAATACAATCATGAATTAGTCAGTATTTTAAAAACTTTAATTTTTTGATTATAAAAACAATTCCAACCATTATAAAAATCGTGTGCTCACCAATGACATATTATATATCAATCTACTACTATTTTATAACGATTATATATATACATTTCCGGGCTTGATTTATAAATAATTTTAGTTATTACGATTTTTTTGTAAACATTTTAATAGTCAGTTCATTCATTTTCGTTATGATATATGTCATAAATTTTTTTTATTCTTGGTATAATTGTTATTTGTCCTCCGGCATGTATTAACAAATATTTATAACCAACCCATACACAAAATATAAATGTATATATTTTTTTTATTAAAAGTTTTCTCGTTTATTTATAAAAAAAAAAATAAATAATAGTTAACATGTACTTATGTGTATTTTAGAAACCCCATCATAAATAATACTGATAATATTATTATTTTTAATTTAAATATTTATGATTGTGAGTGAATTTTTTATTTTTTAGATTATATATAAAATATATCGTTTCATCGCTGTATAATAATATTGTAAATTGTTTTCACTCGATTGTCCCACGAAAAACAATACAAATACATCGAAACACTATATATTCGTACTTTCACTGTACCTATAAACAATAATGGTACCTACATAGATATACAATAATGTAATAAAATTTCACTCGTATACAACCGTTTGAAATATATTAATATAATAATGACATTATTCAAACAACTAATGTAAATATACTGCCACAATATTGTGTTTGAAAACCTATATTTAGATAATAATTATTCGTATTTCGTACCGATACGGCTATACGTATAATATAACGATGACACTGTATATTAATAATACGATTACAATACTCGCGTGTAATAATAATTGAGAAAATTTTCTCGCGTCTTCTCTAAAATATTACACGATAAAAAAAGAAATGACATGTTCTTCTTCACTGTAATTGATTTTATTTGTTGTAGAGATATTATAAATGATGACGGAATACTTTTATATGTATATTTAATCTAAATTTTATATAGCCGAAAAATTATTGTATTATAGACAATATAAAATAATATCGACGAATGGTCTGCGTACGGTAACTCTACATAAAATCACATGCATATTCCTGAGAAATTTCTAATAAATACAGGTCCTGCAGTTGTCGAAAATATTTGATAGCTCTGGTCCCGTTGCACATATATAATTATACGAAAAAATTCTCTCGGCGTGTAGTATACCTATACTACATCTGTATGCATATAATATTCTTGTAGACCATCACCTTTCTAATATTTTAAAGTCATCGCGGAGGAGGTTAAAAAATACACCGCGCGCGCATTGTCTCCGTAGGTACCCAAAAAGAAAGACGCGCAACGGTCTGCCGGGAAATAGCTATGTACATAATATACGTATAAATAACATATAAAAGACGGTATAATGTGTATATATGTGCGTTAAAAAAAAAAAAAAAAAACTAAAAAACTAAAAAAAAATCGGTATAATTTTTTCGTTATGAAACAGAACACCGTGTCATTATTCGCCAGCAGAGTGAAACGACGGTACACCTGAACCGTGACTCGGTAAATAGGCCTTGCACTAATATATGTGCATTTTTAATGTTCGATCATATCTCGGACTCCGGACATAAATCATAAGACAATAATTCAAAATATATAATATGTACTTGTGTGTATAAATATACGTAGTATTACACAAATTTCGAAAACAAAAACAAAAGACACGGGCGAAAACCGAAGACCCGTTTCCCATCATAACCGAAACAATATTATAATATTATATCCTGCACACACACACACACACACACACACACGATCATTTCGAAATTCTAATACTCAAAACGTCACGTTCGACATTATTTTACACGAACTGCTATATTATGTATCAGTAAGTCCGCCTATAGTATATATATATATATATATATATTGGTAGACGTATAGTATTATATAAAATATTCGATTTTTTACTGGGATTTGATTTTTTTTCTTTTTTTTGTCAACCCCGTCCGGTTTATATTATGTTGTATTAATATTGTTATTATATTATATACATCGAACACTTACATTATTATCATACGTGTGTGGACGTATAATATGCGTGTATATAGTATATATATACGCGGTGTCGACGAGATAATAAAAACGCGAGTTTAATCGTTTTATTGGAGTGCGTGCGCGGCAATAAAAATAAAAGCCGACGCGCACGTCCGCGTCGGCGTACTTTGAGTTTTGGAAAATGACGTATAATGACAAAAACGAAATATTTACATGGGTACGCTAATAAAAGCGAATCCACACTAAACCCAATATAATATAATATAATATATAATATATGTGTTTCTTTCGTTGGACATTTCACATTTCTCGCATATGCTGCTGCAGCGGACAACACGATGTTGTGGCAGTGTATATTATTATATTATGTTATAATAATGTGTAAGTACATAAACCGAATTAAACCAGTATGTATATGTGTACCAGCTACAGGTGTGTAACGTTATAATATAATATAATATAATATAATATACGAAATTATAATAACGTCCGTTGTGGAAATAATACATCGAAATCGGAGATTGCACTATATAGAGTCTCAGATTTACGGTCAATCAACGGGCTAATTAGGGCACGTCGGCGCTCTGCGTCCACTATACATATAATATCATATTATTACAAGAGGCTGTACTTGCAGTGTATATATTATATTATATTGTATAAATTGTATGTACGTATTGTATGACGTGTATTCGGCGTTCGTCATTATGATATTAGTGTATTTTTGTGAAAATCACATACCTAGTGGAAAATTCATTAATCGCGTGGTCTTTGGACAATAAGACGTGTGTATATAGTGTACCTGTATGTCTTGTCTATACGCGATTCGTATATTATGTTTCGTATATAAAAATGTTTCGCTTAAAATCCGTAGAACTATATATTATACGCTCGTACAGCAATAACGTGTACGCGAGTACCTATTTAAACTCAATATTAAAATACCATAGCTATATAATATTAACTTCTTCTTCTCTTCGCCTTCTCTCCCGACTATTTAGAGTCGGCCGTCCTAGTATTGTAGTCCTATTATATACACATCCACTCGACTCTATCTTCTTAATTTACCACCACCTTCCCGATATCACTCGCCATCACATCTCCCCGCCTCTTTTTCGGTCTTACTAATCTTATACTATCTTACCGTCTCGGTTTCTTCCCTCCTTTATTACACGCCCGAGTCATCTCAATCTATTCCCTCTCGTTTTGTCAACTCTATATATCAGCTAAAATTACGATAAAATGTCCGAATTGCATGATATCATATACAGAAAACGACAAAACGTTAACTCTTACCGACAAAAGTCCACACAAAGAATGAATTAATCGCAAACAGTGTTCCGGGTTGCGTATTAACAAAGCCTCTAGAGCCCCTGCATCGATGTATATACGTCAATACGCCATTTTCATTTTTGAATTTCGCGCCAACTGTATCATGGGTGTATTATTTTACGTTATCGATTGTCATCATATTTTTCAATCAACATCAATTCTTAACAACATATTGAATAATGAATAGGTGGTATAAAATAGTATAAAATAGTATAAAAATATACAATACATAATATTTACATCAATTAAAATAACTAATAAACATTTTATATACGGTTTCATAATTTACCAGTGGCCTATGAAATGTATATATTTTATTATTATCATTTTACTGTTCTATCGTCAATTTTTTGTTTCTATTTAAAAATTTAACTATTGAGTTTAGTGTATAATCTCCGCTATTTATTATAATTAATTAATTGTAAGATAATATAAACATGCAATGAATTATGTATAATGGCAGGTATAATTACCTATAGTAATATAAATATAATTACATATTTGACATTATAGTACATTATTTTTACTTTTTATAGTTATTTTCGAAGATACCTTAGGAAACATGCTTTTAGTTGTGTATGTGTGTATACAGATTTTTGAAGTTGCAAGTTGCATTTTTCATTGTTGCTTCAAAAACCAGTTATCCAAAGTTAAAACGATTACGCTTAACACTTTAATCACCTCTTTTTTTTTCTATATTTCAGTCATCTTATAATCCAAAAGAATATTAACAACAAAACTATCATTGTGTTTACATGTGGGTCTAGGCAATATGCAGTATACTTCTAAATAAACCCTTATATAATAATAAATACTATACCGCAATCAGGGCTGGCAGGAAAGGAGGTTTAGAGTGTCCTGATAACCCCTAACTCAGTAAATAAGTAAATATAATAAGTAAATAATCGACAATATTAAGTCCAGTCAGCAAGTAAGTAAAAATTTATGACCGGTTTTTGTATTTTTGTATTTTTTTGCTTAATTATCTATTTCGGGGAAATAAGCCAGTTGGTATTAGGGTTCACCCAAAAAATTAACAAAAAAAAGATTATATTTTTTTTTTTTTACATTTTTGGAAAATAAATCAGTAAAATTACTTTGACGACCCCTACAAATATTTTTTTATCACCAGCATTGACTGCAACTATATACCTACTTTTGATTTAAAATTTAAATAATACTTATTCATATAAAAACAACAAAGAAAAAAAATACTTACCTATACGTATAATTTTAAAACTATTATATGCTAGAGGTTCCGTGACGAGATAGGATACATATTGTATAATTAATAATACAAAAGCATTGACAGTGCGAGTATCAAATTTGCCACATTGACATTCATCAGTATTCAAAGGGTCGATCCGGCGGAAATACTTCGACATATGTTGTCTTTTCTCCGCAACAGGTGTTTGTTTTGTCGTATTATATAGAGGCATACAGTTATATAATTATTGAACTGTCGTTGTTGGCTACACATACTTTTTTTTAATAAGTTTCAACAATTAATAATATATACAAAAAATATAAAAAAAATTTTTTAATAAAATAGAATTAATATGTCTATGTAACCGTCAAACGTCATACGTACACATATATTTGTATAATATGTTTATTTGTTTGTGACTCTCCACCTGCCGTCCTTATATTATAGTTTATAAACCATAAAATAACATAATTAATATATTTACTATAATAATTTAATAATGAAGATAGAATAGTTAAAGGATTTAAATGTTTTTCCCATGTAGATTGTGCGATTTGTTTTGTGTATTTCAATATTAAATAAAAATTTGTTTTTTCATGATTTATTGATTTCAATTTTATTTTGAACATATTTTATCTTCTATAATATACCCCAAATAAATAAAACTTGTAATATTTATGTAAATAATAACCTAATAACTGTATATTCTTTCCTTTTTTTACATATTATATTATATTGTATATAGTCATATAGATACGATGTATGAAATACATTAAATTTATTTAGCACTTTTTCTCACGTTAAATTATTGTTTAAGTTGTATTTTTTTAGACTTTCATCGGTTAAGTTATGACGACTCATCTATATAGTGAATTAATTTATATTTGATAATCATGCAACATATCGTAATGATACAAAATTATAATGAAGAACAATTTACTTAAGAATAGCCCGGTATATTTATTTATTTATTTAAATACAGTTTACAGATAGGTGCCCAAATATACATAATAGTAAGTATATATAACAACAACCAGTCTCGTAAAGAATACTTTTATTTTATACTCAGAATACACAGTCGAATAAATGGATGAGAAATATTCAGAATACGTGTTTGAATGCTTCTCAAAAAATGTATTTGAATAAAATGTAGTTAAATGTATTTGAATACTTTTAGAATATATTTTTTTTATGCTAATTTTTGTCAATTTTAGAATGGTTTATCAATTTGGTAATTAAGTTCTCTACTACAAATATATTCGGTGTGAATATGAAGACATAAATTAATAGATAAACGGAAGCTATGTTCAAGCACCGAATTAATCAGACGCGTGATAGTAAACCCATAAATTGTATAATATTAAAATTAGAGATGATAGGATATTCTGATAACGTCATAATCTGACACTTGCGTACATTAAATTAATTTTAAATAAATAAATTAAATTAAATTCAAGTGTAAGGGCTTCAACACAGATGACCAAGCGATTGCAATCCATATGTAGCCACCAGGGACGTAACTAGAGGGAGGAAACTTACCCCCCCTCCCAAGTTTCTTCAGTCGGCCAAATCGTATTGTCAGTCGGTTAATCGTGTGGAAGGTTCGAAAAGGAAAAATAAGTTCTTTTTTTTTCGAGTTTGGCCAAATTGTTAAATGTGTGACCTTTTTTTTTTTTTGTTCGTATAAACATACAAAACGGTTCAATCAATTGGCCAAATTGAGACACTGCCCCCCCCCCCCCAAAAAAAAATCACTTCGCACTGGTAACAACTCACAATCAGAAATTGATTCGATACGCATAAACAACTCCATGTCGTCGGCAAATATAAGTAATTTAGCATATAATATAAAATAAAAGGTATACTATTAACTAGTATAAAAAAGAGAAGCGGTGACAAAATGTATATATGATTGAGGAACACCGGTTGAAAACACTATAATATGTATATAGATACTACAGACTTGGTACCATACAATTTTACTAATTGTCTCTTATTAGTCAGGTAAGAATGAGCGCTCGAGGATCGCTAAATCCAGATTTATCCAAGGATCTGAATGTATTACAGAGTTAGAGCACACGATCAAGCCTTGAATATAAAAAAAAATCAGTATAGATTACGCCTACATGATCATGATATTGAAACGCATCCATAATCACAAAAAAACCATACTACACGTGATGCCATGCTGTTCATCAATTAAAATAGAATTTACAAAAAGTTAATACCATAAATATAGATTTAATATTTTTGATATTTTATAAACAATTTTTTTAATTTTATTTAAAATTAACTCTGAAAAGAAATCAATATCTTACTACTTGTAAAACTGTAAATCATTATCATTTGACGATATTTCAGAAAAATATCATTCCGCAACATGTTCTTTGAAAATTTACCTACCTATATAATATAATGTATAGATAGTATTTGATAGTTTTGATCTATTGCATAAACATAAACATAATAAGTATATTTTTAAAATATCGTAAATTTAAAACATACAATGCAATATAATACACGTAACGGTATAGTATATAATGCCATATATATATATAACATATTATTTCTGTACATTGAAAAATAATCTCCATTTACCTATACTAATATATATTTTCAAGACTACATGTTATATATATATATAGTGACTATATATATATATATATCGATTATATGGTATATACATAGAGACATATAAAGTTTCAGAATTTGTACGAAATATTTGTTCCATATTTATTTATTATGTTGACTCACAAGTATTATTTTGTTTTTTCATCAAAATCGTACCTCGTTATATTTCATATAAATAGATATTAGATATATATATAATATATATATATGTAATCATATCATTATTATGTTGATCGCGATTCATAACACATGTACGTATGAGGCTATAATGTGTCGTGAAATGAATTAAGAATATATATAATATATATACAGTGGTTAAAGTGAGGGGAAACGGAGGGGGACGGCGTCCCCTTTCTTTGCTTAGCTTAAGTTTGGCGTCCCCTTTATATTTCTAAATGTTTAATTAAAAGTTGAGACTGAATTTGTTCTTTTGTACATAATATTCAAAAATTAAATAAAAAAAGTTTAAAAAA